>JABAJT010009804.1:0-10483 GCA_018850275.1 Tephrocybe sp. 9174TJB
GTATAGACGATACGACCATTGAGGTTTGAGCGTCGAAGGCGCATGCTGGTATCCCTTTCAGTGCGGTAGGGGTTGGCAGCGTGGGGGCACTGAGGTGCAACATAGTCGTCACGTTGCCCCCAACCTGAGACCGCAATAGGTACGGTGCGCCCATTCAAAAACTGTCGATCCGCAGGCCTATGCCAAGAAAGAGTCAAAATCCACACGTCAAAAAGAAATATAATCCCACATACGGTGTCCATTCCCTCAGAGCGTTGAGTTCGCGGTCAAACGTTGGTATTTTCCCGGAGGCGTTGTACTCAGAGATCTCCCGGAGATACTGAGAGATGAGTTGCCCAGGAGGATCATAACGACCAACAGAAGTCTGTGGCTGGGAAAAGGCTTGCAGTCGCAGAGGTGACCGGTAGGATTTGGATGTAGCAGAGGACTTAGGCATGGGGTGTAATTGGGGTGCAAAATGTTCCAGTTTCAGCTCGCCTTTTAAAACATCTTCCTGCTGCCTTGGTGTCGTAGGGTTGCCCAAGTGGCAAGAGGCCCTGAATATACAAAAAAAGACTCTCATTGCTGGTGCAGACATTGGGAAGATCAGGAACAACCAGAATGTGCGACACACGACGACGAGACTGCGACACAAGGACGTAAAAAAGGTTGCCAACTAGTGATGTTTTGACAGTCACGCACAGATAGTCCTCGGAGATGAAAAATCCAAAAAGGGCAAGGGGAGGATCAGTATTTCATGGAAAACAAAAGTGGGAGCATCAATTGACGCGACGCAATCCATATTGGGTCAGGAAGCCAGCAATCAGAAGGGCACAGCCTTTTTTTGATTGGTTTGAGTATGACCCATCAACTGTCTGCTCGTTCGTGATATGCCCCATGTCGGGGCGCTTGTGTGGCCTTGACCAAGAGGGAAGGATCCAAGTCTTGGACTTTGTGATGCCAGCCTGAATCGTGCAGGGGCTCGATATGCACTCTTAACTACTCTTAATCACTTCTCCTATGCTCCTCAAATGCTCCTCGCGATCGGAAGTCTTGAACCGTTGACGATTGTCATATTTAGCCCATACGTAACATTGAAAAAACAAAGCACTCAAATCTTAAGGCATACGAATCAGTTGAAAATTGTTGTCAGGCTTCAGCGACGAGTGACCTGGGTGTCGAAAATACTCAAATCGCCTATGCTGTTGGTCACGAAGGCTGGCACCATGACCGCAGTCACTCCCACAAGGCTTGTGACACAACGTGCATTTTTGTGACATTCTTCAACTTGAACTTCAACGGTAAAATTGCCGACCTCTCGTTGGAAACGAAACGATTGGATGTGCTTCACCAGGTCCGACATGGTGACTTCTTTGACAACACTTCCTCCGGAAATTGTAGACCTCGTTCTAGTCAATGTGGAACCTATCGATATCATCTCCCTTCGCTTGGTCAGTCATTGGATTTTCGGGTTTTGAAAATCCACCGTATAGTATAGCACATCTCACGCCGTATTGCTATCCAGACCTGTAAACACTTTCAGTCTCAGACAAAAGACAGAACCCTCTGGACGACGATATTCAACGATGTCTGTTCAACACATGGCGTATTCCGGCCATCCTTCCAAGTCGAAGACATGGATCAACGCGCTCTCGAGCACGCATCCCTTGTTCCATATAAATTTGGGCGCCTCATATCTGCTTCAAATAGGAAAACATTGAAACCTGCCATCACGCAAATCAAGTCCCTCAATGGCACGGAAGCGGGACTCGATAGACTAATTTGGATTCCCGGCGGTCGCTTCCTCTTGACCATCTCTGACATCAAAAACACAATTCACTTATGGGACTTTCGTGATAACACTAAAGAATCCCATCGCAAGTCTGACTGCGGTCTCATAGCGTCGTTGAAAGGGCACGAGTTCAATACCTATATAGTTGGACTGCAGCCTACTGAAGATGAGGACGGGCTCCGTTTGATTGTGCATGAGACCAGGCTATTGTGAGTCCTCCATGGATGCTAATAATCCCGGCTCGTGGATTAACCATCGGACGACGTAGCAAAGATCAAGTTTCTGTTTTTGTTATCTATCCGCTCTCTCAGAACCCTCAGTTTACTCTTTTGAAAAGGCTCAAAGGGCTTGGCTCAAAGCCAGTGATTAGTGTATCACCTGAGGGTATTTGCTGTATTCAGCAAACTGATAGATGCACAGTGTGGGATTTCCTCAATGATCATGCTGTGACTTGGTCAATATCAGCAGCAGTGGTGGAGGACCAAATTGATGGTTTTTGCGTCAGTGGAAGCCTCTATGTATAATATTCATCTCGCTGATTCCTCGCCCTTAGCCAATAATTTCTCTTCCCTACCTTTTTCTTTTTCTTCGCCGCCAAATTGTAATGTGGAAGATCCCGGACATGACTCCTGTTGGAACACATCTAAAGCTGCCGAAATCCAACTCAAACCTTATGTTTCAAGCTCCCATCCATACCCTCGAATATCCCACCCCCTTCATCGATGGACTAGATCAAGTCTTTAAAATTTCTATAGTTGACCGGTCATGGCCACAAGGCAAGGGCAGATCTAAGCTCACCTTTGTCATGTCGACGTCGGAAATGCCAAGGCTCAAGTTCAAGTCATCGGTCCATGCGGGACTCTATTTTTACACGATTGGGTCGAATCCAGACGATGGGATTGCCCAACCTTTACTTTTGAGTGGACTCGATTTGGGTCCGAACGGATCCTGCTGGCGAAATCAAGGCCGATTCGCTGACAAGTGGTTCATCCAGCATTGGAACCCGGTTCTCTTTCATAGCACTGCTGTGGTGGCCGCACTGGATTCTACCGATCGCTGGAGGCCTAAGAGTTGCCTCAAACTTGCCGACAATATTGCAATGTCTGCAATATGCCCCATGTCGGGGCGCTTGTGTTGCCTTGACAAAGAAGGAAGGATCCAAGTCTTAGATTTTGTGGTGCCATCATCCTAAACTGTTGCGGACGAGTCTCTGGAACAATGTTCATGAATACGGTCTACTAAAGCACTTCAGTATATACTACCTTACTGTTCTTACATACTTCTATTGGAAAAATATGTAGATCAGAGTGGTGTGACGTTACATTGTCAAACTGACTGCCACCACCATTAAATACTCGACGATCTACTCGACGATCATCTAACGCGACTCTTATAGGACGACGATGGCTTCATTTTGTATGAGAGCCGAGCCATCTGCCGCTATCTCGTGGAGAAATGCACCGACCAGGGGCCCAAGCTCATCCCCCCACCGAACTCAAGCCAAGGCAATATTTGAGCAGGCTGCGTCCGTTGAACTCAACAGCTTAGACGTGTATGCATATGGTGCTGTCGTTGAAAAGATCAAGCCGTGAGTCCTTCCACACTCCTTCTGAACTAAACTTCTTACTAATGTGATTTGTGACCCAGCTACTTCGGCCAGACACCTGATCAGGCTGCCTTCAATAGTCTCATTGAGAAGGCTCGCTGGTAGGCTTGATGCATATGAAGTCATTCTCTCCAAACAAAAATACGTCGCTGGCAATGTGAGTGATACATGCATCTGCCCTGTTCGTGATCATCCCCTTCTAATCACTGAGTATAGGAGTATACTCTCGCCGATCTATTCCATCTCCCCCTCGGATCCCTCCTCGCCACCGCTGGAAGCCAAATATTGTATGAGTTCGTGTCTAAGATAGATAGGGTACTCAATAAATCGCAGATAGGGAAGAGAGCCTCCACCAGAAGGTCAAGACAGCTAGGTTGATTATCGAGGACATCTGTAATCGGGCCTGATGGGAGATTGAATCCAAAGGTGTGTATTATTCAGTATTGGCATCCTAAATTACATATCATGCCAAGAAAGACAGGAATAAAAGAGCTGTAATGATTCATTGAACATAGATAGCATGGATGGGTATCTTGAAGCAATAGTTTTGCGCGATCATATGCCGCACCAGCTTTCTAAGATAGAGCTATTGCTTTTGTCTGGTTACTGATAACACATAGAGGAAAATACCAGATACCACGACAGAAGTGGCGGACAAGGCGGACAAGGCAGCAACCCCAATCGCTGCTACAGAGCTTTCGAAGCAATTTAACATGCCATGGGGTTGGCGGTTCACGATACGCGGCCCACTTCCGGACAAATTTGGGATCCAAGTCTATCCATCGATCATAGGCACCATGCTTTTTGGGATACAGGGGAGCTTCGATACCCAGGATACCGGCATCCTGTGAAACAGTACACGGGTCTACGTGCTGGTTGAGAAACGATAGTGCTTCCGACGCGGTAAAGCGTCGTGGAATATCCCTAGTTGTCATCTTGTCAAGCAAGGGAGCTAACATTGGTGCAACGCGAATTAGATGCTGGTACACGATGAGTGGGAGAGAGGGTCAGAGTATTGGAGGTGGGAGCTTACCTGATACTGTCTGCAGAAAAGAACGCCTAAAACGCCAACATCAAAAGCAAAGGGGTCGAAGTCAAGCTCGCCCTGGTGAGCATCATGAGGCCGCAGTGCCGGCCAAATTCTAAACGATAATTCGCTGGGAAGACGGCATGCCTCGATGGGTGCGCAGCGCGGAAATTGTGTGGCATGACTAAAATCAAACAGGCAATACGTCAATTTCCCTTCAGCACGCAATGACCTGCGACGATCATTGAGCCTGTCCTCGTTCCATGTCTCTGCGTGACTGATCAGGATGTTCTCTATTCTGATGTCCTAAGGGGCGTATGAGAATAAAGGGAATATTCAAGAGAGTATAGACTCACTCCATGAGTTATTCGGTGCTCGTGAAGAAACGATAATCCCTGAGCTGCCGTCAAGTTATGTTATACACAGGAGAAACTAACGAATTACAAACATTTAAGAGACAACGAAAAAAATGAAATATTTGCTTCATATTTTGCAAATGGGGCCTAAGAGGTTCATCGCCCCATCTGCGGAAGTCAGCATTGACATATATACATATGAGGGAAGTATAAGCAACCGCACCGAGGCGTAACAACCAGCCAGTGACCTTCGCACGCAAGAATATCGAGTACGGGCAGCACATTCTGGAATTCATCAATTGACTTTGCGACGCATTCGTTCTGGAGATATTCGAGAATTTCCTTTTCCTTGCTTTCACGTAATATGGCCTTGATAGCAACGTGCCTGCCACAACCATCCTGAGCATAACCAATGATTCCCTGCAGCAATAATAAGAGGGTATCAAAGAATGTCGCTATAGATGACTCACCCGTACACCTGTATTTGCTGCAAATGGTGGATAAGAATCTTGGTTGGGTCTGCTGCGTGGATCGTGATATGCAAAAGGAAATTCGCTTCGTTGGCGAACGAAGGTGGTAGGATATACGATGCTGGAAGGGAGCCCAGACCAATCATCAAGTATGTGCTCATAGAGTTTATAATTTTTTTCTGAGAGGCATTCCCGCACACGGGAGGAGTCCCACCAATACAGTCGTCGGGTGACTAATTCATAGTAGCCATCGTCTAAAACATCCACATCGCTTCGCAATAACGTGTCAAGATCATCTTCGCTTGCGGGTTCAGTATTAACTAGGACTTCTGACCCTTCGTTACATAGGAAATGCGGGGAACCTGGTGGAGAAGACATGTGAGGAGACCGTGATCGTGATGGAAGTTGACAATGAATTTCAATCAACAAAGCAAACGTGACCTGTGGGAAATATTGTACGTTAATTTACACGTCTTGCGGCGACACACCTATTTTCAAATTCAGTCTTCTGTGTGGCGGCAAACCTATCCTGTGGGCCATGTCTGCTATTTTCAGGGGAATTTCTCCAGAGATACATCAAGAGCAAGTCTACATCTTGCCAGAAAAACGTGTTTCCAATGAGGAAGAATCATTCTTGAGCTTGATCTGTCGTCCACCAGAGCTGACGAGTCAGGTCGAAGTTGCACCAACCCCCTTTACAGGAAACCATCCGAAATTCGTGCAATAGGTCCGATATGTCCGTCGTATCAACCAAAATCTAAATCATATGATCATATCGTCTACTGGTTATAAATGTTCAAAGACTGCGAGGTAAAGTTCCTCAGATCGGATTATGGCCACCACCCCTCCTCCCACTCTCCATGGCTATCAAGTGAGTTCGTTACAAAACAGGCCCTCAGCCATCTTATCATGACTCCCTTAAAGCGCGACCAAATCGTTTATCTCACTCGTTCTCGGCCGGAGCAGAAGATATCTCGCTGCACATCGCAGGGTAGCAGGAGATCTTCAGCTCCCGCAGGGTTAGAGCGTTAAGATCATTGACAACCAACCAGCAGGATGGACTGTATGCTGTTCTCGAATCTTGATGGTATTGGGAACTTCATCTTTAACAGAACTCGGACTGGACACTCCCGGAAAACCGTGCATATCGAATTGAATCCACGATGGATCTCCCCACCTACCAGGATTGTAGCAACGTCATCTCCTATCAGACCAAGCTGGCACAGCACCCAAACCTTCGGCCAGTCTACTCAAATGACGTAGACACAACTGAGCCATTACCAGTAAGCAGTTAAAATCCTTTCTCAGGCAAGACGTGGTCAAATATCTTGACTTTCATATCCAGATGGGCATAATCATTGCTTTAAAACACGACGTTGACTTTAGCGGGCCCCAAAGTGCTCTATTTAAACGGGGAGCACTCTTCAGGATTATATGTGAACGTCCATACTCCATGCATATCCGTGTCCTACCATAAATTTCTGCGCTCTATTTGATATAGTCCAACAGGCTCAACGGAAGGTCTTGGACAGTAAATCCCAAGGCTTCAAGAATTGCTGCTACTCTGTCGTCCCAGTTAAAGACACGATAATGACTTTCACAGTAAAGAGTGCTAGAAGTCCACTTTTGGCGCCTTCCGATCTTCGTAGTAACAAGTAGATGACATTTGGCAATTGTATCGTAGGCCAAGACAGCTAGGTTTATCGAGTACATCACTCTAATCGGGCCTTGAGGGGACTCAATCCAAAGGTAAACCAGAATTCTCTTGAGTCCAAAGCCCGTCCCAAGCATACGATATCACGCGGTAAAGCGCGCACATTCTCCTCCTGCATAAGCTCACGGACCCATTCTGCATACGGTCCTCGTTCTTCGAGGTTTGCATCGGAATCTCCGTTGACTGGAGCTTGAGGATGACCCCAGGCAGATGCAAGATCCCACCAATCGTATACGCGTCCGTCTGTAATTATCCATCGTTGCCCTGCTGCCTTTTCCCAATTGGTATGCACGGCGAGTATCGCGCGCGCCACGTCTAGACCATGGATGAGGTGAATGCTACCCTGGTATATGCATTGTTAAGAGCTGATAGAAGATGTTATCATCAGATAATCACTGCTAACCTTGTTTCGCAATGCATCTTTGGTAGGAGCAATGCGCGGAATCCAATTGCGAGGAGATCGTGCGCCACCCCACAGACCAGAAAGATTGAGAACAGTTGTTGGGGAATGAAGTGATGTGATGCCCAGAAGTTCGGCTTCAGCACTACCACGTTCGCTTGAGCTCGGTACTGGTGTTTGCCTGTCAAACCATTTGTTCTCAGAGCGTTTTGGAGGTTCAGATTTTGCAGGTGCGTTCTTTTTACGAGTTCCCTATCGTACATATAACGCCTTCAAAAAATATCGCAAGATAAAAAGTCAAAAAGAAACACTCACATCCCATATACCCGTCGATCCAAGCTGAACAAATCCTGTTGTGAGCTCCCTAGAACGACTTGAACGATACAAGTGCACAAGACGCGTCGAAGCGCCCGACATTTCGATTGGGAATGTGATCAGAACAGTTTTCGCGTCTGGTAAGGTTTTGTACTGCTCAACGTCCTCCGATTCGGGGTCAAAAGTGAATGCGATAGTCCCATCGCGTCCAGAACGTGTCGTGGCCGCGTAGGATATAGATCGCTCGGTACAAAGAGGAATCAGGAAGGTAGACGTCCAGCCTGCGCCAAGAATGAGGAGATCGACAGCCATTAAGAGTTACCAGGAGCTATAAGAACGCGTATATACAGGCAGCGTGCGCCGTGGAGGAGAGAATCAAGGAGCTTTATCGCCAGCGGCCCGTCAGTAGCCCGTGAGATAAACTTCGGCAAAGGCCTTCAAGTTCAACGTTCACCATCCACTGATAATTATAACCACTTTCACAAAGTTTGGAATATGCGGCGACTCGGAATTGGCCATGGATCCGGAATTTGCGGTACATATGACTTACATCTAGAATAACCTGTAAGAATAATCTCCGTTCATTCCCGACAATGACCCTTTGTTGAACCCCGCTCATAGAAATGGCGATTTTGCTTGAACTTTGCTCCGCGACCGTATAATCACCCTTCAGGAAGCAGCTATGTACGTTGACATTCACGTACAGATCTCAATTGAACTTGAAGGAAATGACCTTTTTCCGGACACACACATAAGTCTAGAAGAACCGGATCATCATTCATTCATCCGCGTGTGCGGCTTTTGTATCATCTCGAGAAGCTACCAGACAGAAATTTTCCGAACGTTATCGGACAAGGACACCTCGTGGACATGGTAACGACATCCTCCTCTATGTTGAAGTGACTGTTGCAATGAGCCGCAAATTAGACATTTCATTGTTTGATTCAGGTTTTTCTGCCATAAGGAACGCGTATCGTCTACGCCATTTGTAGAGTGCCAAGTCCAGGATCTTGAAGTTGAACATTTTCGTCAAGCGCGACGCGTCGCAATTAATCCACGTGCTGGGTATTTCTCTTGTTATCGCACGCGCACGCACCAAAGTCAAAATTCTTATTTTCCCATCAAGAAATTTCAGGTCCCCGTCACGGCGTCTCCATGAAGCGACGAATGTTTCCCACTGCGTCAGTCCATTTTGATAACGGAATGTATGCTAATATATGTCGTTAAAGACATATTGAGTTAGCTCCGTAGTATCCCGATTGCTGAGCTGGCAACCAGTCGTGCTGGTCTCCATCCAACCTCGTCGTCTTTTGGCTTTCGTGGATTCACTATCCTTGACACACAGACAGCGCGGGCGGAAGACGAAGACGAGAAGCCGTTGCCAGAATACTGGGAAGCAGATCTTCGTTTGTTGGATGCTTGCCGCTTTCCATGCCTGTCGCCATGCATCAAACTTCGATATGCTCCAAATCTTCTCGTCCCTGACCAACCCGCTGGCGCGAATAGCCCTGTATACATACTTGGACGTGGCGTACCTTGAGATACTTTAAATTACAGCTAGGGTTCAAGCTACCCGTATTTCTTCCTCCTTCTTGCCCCCATGAACGACCCACAATTTTTGAATTTGTGAGTTACCGCTCTTTATCTCTACTTTCACCCTGATCAAACATATTTGAAATATAGCGATCAGATGCACTACGAGATCGACGAATATCCTTTGTCAAGCATTGAACAGCTTGAGCGCACCTTTGTAAGTGCCAGACATATTTCTCTATATAATGTTCTAACCTTAATCACAGTGCACCAATTTTTCCTGCTGTAACATCGTCCTGCCAGACTTACACGCGCTGCTCGATCACTACGACCTTACAACGTCTGGCCACCACTCGATCCCGAGGAGCTCGCCATTACCGCCGCTCACACAGTCGCCGTCCATGTCACCGCCTTCATCTCCCGAATCTTCCGGTTCTCCACATTTATTCCCTCCGCGAAAATACATTACTCCCGACAGCCCCACGTGCGTATCAAACGCCACTGAGATCCCCGTCCCGGCGCCTTTTGTCTATCACCCCGATGCCTATGCCCTCTCTGAATACCCCACCTACGAGCACTGCTATGATGCTGCAGCCTCTCCGGAACCCCAAAACCTCCAGAAGATCCCTATGGCTAGTGCGCTTTTCAACATTCCGACTGCCCACAGCGGCTCGAGACCTCTGGGGTTGGACATAGATTTCAAGGGTCAGCGGAGACGTGCCTCCTCTTCGGCTCCGTCTGAGCATCGAAAGAATCCGATGAAGCGCAAGAGCAAAATCGATCTAACCGGTGCACCATTGTCAACACCACGCAAACGTAACAAAAAGGCTCCGTATCAATGTCCTGTACGGTCCACTTCACTTGTTTTCGTATAATATATTATATGACTAATGAAAATTTGTTCGTTTCGCAGACTCCAGGATGTACAAAATCGTATCTCAACCCTAACGGCCTCAAATACCACCAGGAAAAGGGTACTTGCAATTTCGAGGTTGTTTCCTCTTCTGTCTCTGTCTTACCTCGACACCCGACACCCGCCGCCGCCGCTATCGTCCCTGTCGAACCATTGTCCTCCAATGTTCATGTCAGTACCAACTCCACTACCATTTCCGATCACGCACACCAGCTGGCTAGTCCTATTGGGCCACCAGACCACAGGCACATCCACCATCCCCAACCCAGGCAGTCGCTTTTTAACGTCGTGCAATGGACCTCCCATATTGAGCAGGGTATCAATGTCGGCGGAGATCCTGCTCCTAATACCGTATGATTCTATTTAAAATACCTCCTC
>JABAJT010009805.1:0-22144 GCA_018850275.1 Tephrocybe sp. 9174TJB
GTCAACAACTTGATCACTAACTTTAAACGTTGAATCGTCTCTGTGACGTTCTGTGAAGCTGAAGCTTCATCCCATGTACTGAAATTTGACATGTGTTTGGTGTGGATGGCTAGGATTTACGGAAAGAGAAGGAGTGGGATGGATAGGGTTGATGAAAAGAGAAGGAGTGGGATGGGTAGAGTTGAAGGAGCGGGAGTGATAGAATGAAAGAAAAGAAAAGGAGTGGGATGGATAGGATGGATAAAAAGAGAGGAGTTGTGAATGCCAACTGGTAGTCGGATGATCAATTTTATACGCATAGGAGGCGCACTGGTTAGAGAGGATCATGAAACTCGCTGTGACAGTTACATGATGCTCCGCGTGTTCTCGTCGGAATGGGAGTGGATCTCTCCGTGTGCATCGACATAAGGAAGCGCTAATCTGATTTCCGAAGATAGCTGGACGTTCAGAGCCACAGGTGCATGTATGAACATCTATTGTTCATCATAGTACATACCATATTGCATCTGGTTCTTTCGACTTGGAAGAATTAAAGAGACCAAGATCCGGTTCAAACTCTAGCACACGGTGACGGTCAAAATGTAGTAGTAGCTCTCCAGTGCGGCGCTTTTACTAAGCAAGTGGTAAGCCCAGCACAAATGGGAGGAAAAATCCATCGCAGCCGAAAGGAAGAGAAGACAATGAAGCGCAAGACCTTGAGGCTTTGATGATAGATGTAGCTCATAATCAGATTTGAGTACAATAGCGCTGCCTTTTTCTGGCACCAGAAAGATACAACGGAATTTGCGGCGCTGAGAGTCACGATGGAGTCCAACATCGACCTGTCAAACAAATGTCACGATGAGTGCAATGTCAAACAAACGTCCCGAACGGTGTAAAGAGTTGTATAACCGAGGATAGATCTGAGATTCCTAACGAAAATAGGCCTCTGTGTAAAAAAAAAAAGCGCCTTAGTAGTAGCACGCTGCGTTCACTTTCTTGTGTCATGAATCTCGCCGTTGTTAAGCACTTACATCAGAACAAGATGCGACCATAGCTATTGGTTAGCGTAGGTAGATATCAATATAGTAACATAGTAACAAGATCCCAAGTAAAAAGATGTTCGGTCGTTTGTTCAAAGGAAGAAGGAAGTAGGTAACCGGCACGATCCGCGCACAAACAGCCGAGCCGCACTCAACCATCATACCAGGAACAATGCTGGTACTAGTAGTGTATAGGAAAGAGGCCAGAATGTGAAGTCTGAGAAGAGGATTTCAAGGGAGAGATAGATGTACATGGTAGTCTTCATGGAAAGAACAACGGCTACCGCTTTCTAATTCTGTTGAATGTCCTTATCCTTGTCCGACTTCTCGTCGACGTAGGTGTCGCTGTACGTTGGAGGAGCCGCAGCAACGGGGGCGGATTCGGGGTAGTCTTCGACCAAGAAAACCTGAGTGTACGTATTCTCGTCCTCCCTGGGGCCCTTGATGACACGGTACATCACGATAGCGAGAACCCATATCATGCGAAGAAGAACACCGAGGCCACATCCTGTGTTTTGTTTCAAACAATCAAGCGTTCGACATGGAATCGTAACAAGGAAGAAAAGGAGAATGAAAGATGAGACATGAGAGGATGATCTTAATATGATGGGAAGAAGAAAAAACGCACCAAGAACGAATGCAACAGCGCGTCCCTCCCATGGTCCAAGCGCCATTATGGCAACACTGAGACGCTCCACGAAGGGTGCGTTGGCGAGACGGTGCTTGAAACTCATGTGCTTGCCATGATGCTTGCCGTGATGAGGATGAGGGTGAGCGAGGTATGGGTTGGGAGCCTCGGCGGTTTCTGCTGGCTTATCCTCCATGAAGATGGTAGGAGGCCTAATGAAGGGCATGATGCGAATAAGCCCTTCGTCCTTGGGTGCCTTATGATCAAAAGATGCGATATGCTCGCTGGAAGGATTCTCAATGAGCGGGAGGCCAACAGCCTTTCGGAAAACGTTGGAAATTTCTATGGCTTTCTGGCGCATGCGATATCCACGGCAACCGCCCTTCGCCTTGTACTCCATAGCTTCCGGGCGAATAAGGGTGATGGTCATCTTGGTAGGTGGGTTGTTGCCTAGAGCATGGCCATAACGGATATTGGTCGACATGGCCTCGCTTCCAACCGCCATAATGCGGATCGGAGTGGCGCCAACCTGGGCTACATGCAACCGTCAATGAATTCGCCTCGAAAGACAACGATAGCGCTTACCCAACGCTGCACCGGCCGCGAAGGCAGTTAAAAGAGAAAATTTCATGTAGTAGTCTGGATAAAGCGGTAAAGGAGCGTTATTATAAGGATTTCTGGCAAGTAACGCACAGGTTCGCAGAGGTAATGGATGAGTGGTGCTGACAAGAAACTGTCTAACCGAAGTGGCGCTGCGGGAAGTTGGAACTCCGCTCACGTGTCTTCTCGGCTTATATCAGAGAAATAGACGCCGAGCGAATCTACACAGCCTCCTTGACTTAAAGCAACCCTTCGTTATTCTTTGTTGCTTTTGTAAGTTCAGACAGCTCTGTGACTTGTTTTCTACATCTTTTAATTGTTTTAAGTTGGAAACCACAACACAAGGTCACCTCGTGTTGACAACGAGGAGTCGGCATGTCATAGCGGAACCTTCTCGCAAACTCGAGGCTATTGGCAGTGCGGCGTCTGGCTTTGACTCATCTCCCTCGTCGTCTGGAATGCATCCTCTGTGTAGTCAAACTGTGCCTCGTACAGCATACTCTCAATGACAATCTCCGAAATTCCCGCCCGATACTTTGCCAGTGTATCTGGGAGTATCGATTGTTTCTTCTCATACATTTGAAAAAATTCCGAACTACTGGTGTAGTGCAACTACTTATGAACCAACCTGTTCACAATGCAGCATTCGAATTCGAAGTGTTTCGTCGTTTCCTGAACATGACGGACACTTTAGGATCGGGGGAGATGAATAATCCAAATGCAGGATCAACTGGGCGAGGGCCGTTGTTCTTAAAAGCAACATCGTAGTTGAGCAGGGTATGTACGAGGAAAGCTTTCAGCTCGTCGATGGCAAAAGCCCGGCCAGGACTAAAATATGACTGGTTAAAGAAGAGTTGGGAAACTGAATCTTGCGCACCATGCATGCTTGCCATATCCGAAAGCAATATAGTCATGAGAAAGGGAGGCTAGCTGGTGTTTGCCCAACTCTGTTGCACTCCGTTCTCTCATTCTGGAAAATCTAAATCCATCAAAGACCGAAGGACCAGAATAGATTTGCTGCCAAATCAAAAATCATTGGCGCGACAATAAAGTCCAGAGAAATTATTTGCTACCTCGTCATGATGGATAGCATAGTTGGCAACTGCGATGTTGTTTCCCTTAGGAACTGTTGTTCCGTCGGAGAATGTGAAATCCTTCATAACTTTCCGCTCCATGGTCCCTGTAAATAACAAAGGAGTGAACGTGATAATATTATGCGGAGACCAATTAATATCTGCATACCAGAAAATATTCCTCCGATTCTCAAGGTCTCTTTGACGAAACTATCGACCTTCATCATGTTATGGAGAGATTCTCTTGTATACCGATGCTCGTCAATGATGGTTTCTATCTCTTGTCGCAGTTCTGGGACATAGGACGGATTGGCCGCCAAGTTGAATAGCACCTGAGAGAAGGCCTATGTGAAACTTGTAAACAAGCTGCAATGATAGTGTTAAACAAAGTATATCACCATGGATGTTGTATGCGTAGCCGCAAAATTGATAGTCAGGATACGCATCGTGAGATCTCGTATCGTACGTTGATCTCCTTCCGCCATGTCTATACACCAAGACAACACATCATTCTACCATTCTTTGGTGAGCTCTCATCAATGAGGGAAGGCCTATATCCTCTGGTACTCACCGGCTTTCCAAACCAGTCTTTGCCATCCTCTGCCTCCCTTTCAAGTCGCTCTTCTATAAGCGGTCGAAGATAATTCATGGCCTGTTGTTTTTTGGCTTCAATATTCGTGAAGAAGCGAGCAACGAGCCTAACAGAAGTTGTGAACAAGTGATACCAGCCACCGATGACAAGTGACGTACGGTTTCAGAGAGTTGGGGAACATATTGATTGTAAATGCTGCCTGTACAACGTCAACCGCAAAATTGATATTCAAATTCCAGTAGGCAGGATTACGACCTTGGTGCCCGAGTCAACGACAAGACTAATGATAGCATGAGTTGTAAATCTTACACAGAGGAAGGCCAACGAAAAGTCGATTACTCGAACGGCTAACGATCTTCATAATAGTTGGTAGGGCGACAACATCGGTCCAATCTACAATCAGGCTTATGAAAAACCGGCAAGACCCAAGCCAAGCTGAACTTGCCTTCGGTCGGTGGAATGTGTTCTTCAAAAGCGGCTTCAATTTCGTCTATTACGTCGGGAAAGCAGTTTGCCAGGCTGCGGTTAAGATTTGTCTTCAGAACTTCGACATGGTATGAATCGTGGCGGACTTCCGGTCCCAAAGTATGAACTGATTGAATACTCTCAAAGTGGGCAAATTAGTCAGCCCAAAGTGTGAGTGAATAATGGGTGATGCACCTACCTCGGCAAATGCATGCCTAAAGGAAAGGTGTTCTTCTGGTGCCTTTCGAAGCTCGTCTATTGCTTCGGGCTTGGTGATGAAGACTGTCCACTTCGTTATGCCAGCAATCTTGAATGTAGCACCTCGATACTACGAAAGAACTTCCAAGTCAGTCGTCCACATTCTAAACCTCAGAGTTTTGAACCTTAGTATATCCCTCTTGGATCATGTCGCGTGCGCTGAAAATCATCTTGTACGCTCCTTGGTACGAGGACAATATGCCCGAGCCTCCAATGGTTGGTATCTTGCTGATCTGGCATGTGTAATGCGATGAGCGCTCATTCCACTTCTGATGAAACAATACGTACAGCTCTCCTCGCATTCCACAACTGGTTAAGATAGGAGGCGGAATAGAGAGATACAACGGCGGTCAAGCCAAGTATCAAAACAGAGTTCACGTTTTCCATTGTGCCAGCGGTCACGGAATGTGCAAGAGTTGAAAGCCTAGCTTAAACGTTGACAGCTTTATAGATCCTCCAGTGATCGCAGCCTATTATGCACCTACCATTTTAATAGTATCTCGATGCCATAAGCACGCACCAAATTAAGCATGAGAGTAATCTCGTTTCCAAACTAGCTTTACCTTCTGATAAGAGCCAACAAAAGCTAGCCGTATAGGAGTCGCTCGGTCGAGCCACACCGCGTGATATCGATAGATTTACAATTGGCGCAATAACGGCTCCGCATGGAAGTATAGTATGGTATCAATTTGATGAGATATACGGATTTCCGCATTCACGTGGCCATTTTTCGATACCATGCACCGAAATACGGTGACCCGTCTAGAGACAGTTCCATGCATGAATGGATGGATGTATTTAGTACGGGGCCAGTGGCGCACAAGGGCGGAAGTTATCTAGGGCCTGCTCCACTGGCAGAGCCCCCAGTGAAGATTCATCAATCGGACAATGGTTTGAAGTAGCAGTTGAGGCCAATTGCAAGTTCCAAATGAGAATTTGGCAGAGCCGCGGCGGCATGCGAGTTAAAGTTTGATCTGAAACGCGTCACTGGCGCACAGGAGCGCACAGGTGACCATCATGATCCAGGAAGTTTAAATTTTGAAGTGCCACCGTCATGTAAGCTTAGATTGGCCTTAAACCGGCTTCCTGATTTCGTCTTGTGGGCATATTCGGAGCAAGCTTTCTCATGGAAACAAAAGCCATTCTGGTGACTGGTGCGACCGGGAAGCAGGGGGCGGCGTTGATAAATGCTCTCCTGGATTCACCATTTCAAATTCTAGCGTTGACCCGAAATGCCTCCTCTCCTGCAGCAAAACATCTTGGCTTATTGAGCGAACGTGTCACCATCGTGGAAGGAGACCTGGACGATGTCTCGTCGCTCCGGAGAATATTTGAGGATGTGGCGAACACAGGAAATGGCGTTTGGGGTGTGTTTAGTGTTCTGGCATTCCCCGGTCTTGGAGAGAATGCAGCTGGGTCTATGAAGCAGGGTCAGGTAAAGTCCGGGTTTTGCTTTCGCTTGTTGAATTCTTTTTCTGAATAGCTATCGTTAGGCTATTGCAGACTTGGCTCTGGAGTTCCGTGTCTCTTGTTTTGTTTATTCTTCTGCCGATCGCGGTGGTGAAGTATACGATGATGATCAGTCTGACCAAGTCGGCTCGAAGGTCACGGATCGCAGTGCAAAAATCAAGATTGAACAACACATTCGTGAACTTGGCACTAAAGGCTTGAGATGGACGTACGCACAGTCACTCGTAATTCCGACAAACCATCTTACGCGTACGGTTGTAGAATACTACGTCCCGGAATCTTCATGGAAAACTTCGAAGGCACCATTGGCGCCCTTACAGTCGGAGTCTTCAAGGCCGGTCTTAAACCTGACACGACCATTCAGTTCATCGTGAGCTCTTCAATTCCCTCTTATGTTTTCTTCACATTTAATTTTTATAGGCTGTAGAGGATATTGGCCGTGTTGCTTCTGCTGTCTTCAAAGTGGGTACTTGCCGATCCAATCCTTCGTTCGCTGACGAGAATTACAGATGCCCGAAGAATATGCGTCAAAGGTACTTCTCGCCGTCGGCGACATCCTCACCATGGACCAGGCCCTGGACGCGTACAAAATAGCCACCGGCAGGCCAATACCCTCGATCCCAAACTTCTTGACTCGCATCCTCATAAGAATCAATGGACCCATACAGACAATGCAAGTCATCATGGCTCCTTTACACTCCATTAACTCATCCTCTTCCCCAGGCTTCGTGATTTGGAGGCTATCCATCGCTCACGTATTGACCCAAGGAATGGGGACAGCAAGATGCAGATGGATACGGCACGCAAAGCATATCCAGACATGTCGACGTTTTCCACGTGGGCAGGAAAGCAGAAGGAAAAATCGACGACGGAGAGCACGGGGAAGGGATGGAACAATGTCTCTATAGGTCGCCTTCTTATGGGGAAATAGTAGTTCAATGCTCAAATTTCAAGTGCCCAACTGGTTAGTGGTGTGTACAACGCTCGTCGATGATTACGCCGCAATCTATGGTAGCTTTCAGTTTCAGCCTCAAACGAGCATGCCGCGAATGTTGTCTCCTGGTAGCTCTAGCCACATTTGTACTATGGTATTACGTCTTCTGTTTAGCTTCCAGCAAAGCGACGTGCACGACAAATGATTTAATCAAACTGGTCAGTTACTGTATATGCGAACTTATTATTAGGCTCACTAAACTTATTATGAGATCTAGCTCAGTTATGAGACTAAACTTATTATGAGATCTAGCTCAGTGCCTATGACGGTCTTGGCAGAAACGACGAACAACAGCACATCCTTGCGTTTTGGAAACACGTTTGCAAGTCCGGTGATCGACGTTTACGCTTGCGTGGCCCTGTTTCTGGCCTCTTTCAACTGGATGTTTTGTGCATCTTTCCAATAGCTTGCCGAAATTTGAAGCCTTGAAGTCCATTTCGGAAACTCCCTGATCGGCGAATTTATTATTTGTGCATGTCACCGTAACTGATGGTAGATTAAGCGTTTACGGACAGCAGCGTGAACAAATACATTTGACTCTTTGTCTCTTTGTCTCTGTTTAGGAAATGCACTCTTTGTAAAAGGAACTTTGTGATGGACAACGACCGTAACTGACAGCCTGGTTTTGGTATGAAATACTGGCAAGTGGGTTCAATATCCAAATTCTCCAAAGGCTATAAACGCTATATCCAATGTTTTCTCTGCAATTCTGACACACCGTGACTTTCTCAGGAGCAGGAGGCGTCCGGCCACGCAACTCCAAGTCAGAGTCACTTCAAAGTTCGGTTATTGCGAATTGCTTGGACTTGGTAAATGTCTCAACATTCTTATCCCCTTAGGAACCCTGCTTCAAAAGTTTATTGTATAGAAAGACAAATAACTACGTCTATATATAAAGGTTTGTACTCTTCACTGTCATAAAGTCGAGTCATCACTGTAAACTACTCTATATGTTCTCGCTATCACCAATGCTCCCCACAGAACTCCTTCACGAAATCTTCCTCTATCGCCTCAAAGTTGACTACGATACCTTTGCTCTTTACGGATCGATTTCTGCGCTCCGTTGTCGATCTGATGGTTATTCATTTGCTCTTGTCTGCCGCCGGTGGAATGCAATCAGCACACCTCTCTTATATGAGACCATAGTCCTGGATCGAGCCCAAACAGCGAAGTCCTTTGCCTGGACTATCTCCCATGATCAAGGACCGCATCCCCTTAGATCCTTTGTTCGTAAACTTCGAATTGAAGCAGGGAATGGCATTGGCAGTGTCCTTGGGCCAATCTTTGTCCGTGTTCCCCGCATCACCCATCTCTCTATCAATTTGGGCATACGCAAAGCACTGGAAGGGACTGAAAGAAGCATTGAGCCTTGTCAACCCCCACCACGTTGTCCTTCATGACCCAAATAAAATTCTTAGTAGAGTTGTTCTGGATGTCGTCAAAGGGATGTTTGATAGCATCCGCAATATCTGGTCAAATATGGTCAGCTTCCACACGGCTTCTGAGGTTTTGAAGTACTCATTCTCAAAATTCAGGAATCTTTTGAACACCCATACGAGGAAATTTATCATGGTTTGGTAGAATCAAAGACGAGAGCATATTATCGAGAAATGGTTATACGGCCGTTGGTGGACAGTCTCATGTTTGCCCCAAATCTCGGCGTTGTATACATGAGCGCGCCATTCCGTACGCAACACTCCATGTATGCAGCATTTTTAGTGAAGGTCTTGTCGAACCCAAAAGTACGAAAGGTTTACAGGCGAAATGCAGAAGTGGGTAGTTATTCCTTATTTCTCGATGCACAATATGATTGAACACTTCTCGAACAGGGGAAACTGAAATGTTATTATACTAGCACTGCTGGCTCAGTCGATCCTCCCGTATTTCTCAAGTAGTCATTAATCGCGATCTGTACAGTGTGATATAAGTGTCTCTCTTTACCATAAATGAGTATCAAGGAGGGTATGCAAGCAACGAGTCATCCTGGCCCTTCTACAGTATCCAATGGCTCGTCAAAGGTCACGGCAGCACCAAGCACACCTGAAAGCCCCGCCATCGAACCACCGTTGATAGTATCAGTTTGTATGGGTCTGTCAATTCCAGGAGAATCAGCCGCCTTGTGAGGCGCAAGAGACCAAATCATAAATTCTCTTGTCGCATCATCTACGGAGGCAAACGTGGCTGCAATTGCAGACAAAGCAAACGACCGAGTGCCTTTATCAGTTGCGCGTGCTGGAAGTTGACGGACTGGTTGAGCAGTCTCGCGATCCCAAATGTGAACGTCACCGTCTATAATAAGCGGAACATCATGAGCGCAACGAGAAGAGACAAAACAGACATGTACAAACCAAGCCCTATGCAAGCAACCATCTCATCATTCTCGCCGATAAAATGTCCCATGTCCAGCCAGCTCTGAAGTCGCCTGTAGTTTCTCAGCTCCTGGAACTAGGCGATGAGGTCCCGAAATTTGAGGTTGTAGAGTCCATAGCCGCGGAGAAAGCTGATGCGTAAGTTCTGTACTGTGATTTCCGTTATAAATTTCATGACAGGGCACGGAACAAGGCGTGTAAGGGTTTCTTCAGCGATCGCGTCTGATCCGTACCCATCGCAATAAGGTGACAGCGGGACTTAGTAAGGAGGCTCTCTATCAAGCCCGAGGTACTCTGCGTCTCGAGTATTCCTGGATTGTGAGGGATGAGGGTTAGAGAGACCAGCGACGGAAGCGTGAGGCAATGCAGAGCAGCCGTAACCAATACGTGATCAGAGTACCCTCTGGATACGATGACAAGATTGCGAACCGATGGAAAATGTTTAGTTCGAGGGTCGGAGACAGGAGGAGAGTTGGGAGGGATTTCAAGGCGGAGGTTTATGAGGCCTTCCAAGTCCGGTAGATCGAGAAACCTTCTGAGCGTGATTGTGATATCTATCGATGTCAGTTGTGACCAAGGGACCTTTGCGACATTTCGCTCGAGATATTGTCTGTCCCAGCACGCTTCTTTCAACGAAGGTGAATATACTTTCCACCAGATTCCGTCCAAATGTAGTTCGTTGATGCGAGTTTCGTGATGAAACTCGAGTGATTCCCAACGATACGTCTCAGCGACAAGGAGACCCATCATCTGCATGGAGTTGCACGAGTGGCTGCAGAATCGAGAGGATCTGGGCCAGAATGGGACTCCAGAAATTTGACCGTAAGGTAGCTCGTTTGTGACCTCTTTAACCATAGTGCGAGCATGGATACATAGCTTACGTCGTTCGTCCGCTTGATTTAAATCGAAGACCAGAGGCCTGGCATCTTGACAGCAAGTTCCTTCCATTTATGGCAGACTAATGTCAGAACAGCTGGATCCACTCGCTCGTTGGAGAGAGAGGATATCCCGGAATGCCATGCAGAGAATCCTCACCGGATTTTCGGGAACGGATGTGGAGGCTCAAGGTAAATATCCTCTCCGGTAATTCTAAAGGAAGCGTGTATGGGAGACTCCGAGTCGGTGGCAATGGGAATATCGCGGTTGAACCTGAGCAGTGAACAGATAAAACGTATCACAGCTGCTAGCTGCGTAAACTTGTTTAGTCACGGCTTTTTAGTATCGATTACGAGAACTGACTTACAAATTCATGCATGCGAAGGTGTGTCCTGCAGGAAAGTTGCGAAAAGCCAGATTTTATAATCGAGGCTGAGTGTCAAAGGGACCACCATTGGAACAAGGCTTTGAAAGCAGTGCATTGGTGGTAAAAGGCGCTTGACACTCAAAGGGAGCCTGAGTCTTGGGTGTCCAACTTCAAGGACTCAGAAGTACAAGACGTAGGCATCCTTCCTATGTGTGCGTAATGCCCCGTAGCTAAAGTCGGCACCCCACGAAGGACAGTAGTGATGAGGGATGAATACTAAGGGCTGCCAAGTAAGTTGAAAGGCGGTGGCGAAATGGTGCAATAGGTAGGTGCTGCTGTTGTGGGCCACTGTTGATATCAAGAAGCCCACATTGTCCCTGGCTTTGTTTACTATGTATGCATGATGCTTTGTAAATATACCTAAAGGGGTGGGGCAATAAGGCGAAACTTACAAGACAATTGAAGCAACAGAGTTTCCCTGATTCAAAGAGGTCAAGCTGGAGCAGCGCACAACGAGCCGTGTGACAGACACCTGGTTATCCGAATGATAAAATTTGGTGCACGGAGGGCCAAACGTTTGATGCACTGTGTCAGTTCCCGTGGTTTATTGGTGACCTGCGGCCTGCCGCAGACGAGAGGAAGAATTTCAATCAAGTTTGCCAAACATGTGATCTCATGTTTTGCAATGGCAGGGCATGGCTCGCTTGAATTCTCTCACACGATCCTTTTCACTATCTCTTTGACGAAATAACCTGTTGTAAACCGTTCGACGTTCAACTCTTATGCGGAGCCCTAGAGAAGCCATGTATTCAGAAGGATAACTTCTAGAATCTGATTTCGAGACGACCTGGACGACAAGCAGTACTTGCCTGCTGAGGGCACTTCAAGTTCGAGCGTAGAGAAGGTCAATGAAGGATTGTTTGGAGGCTCAAGTGAGTAAGTACATATTCTGTCAGACTAGACGGAATACCCTTTTGATTGACAAGTCTTCCTTTTAGGAACGCTCAGCATTTGTGCTCATAGCCTTTTTATCGAAGGCGGGCCCTACTCGCTCGTATCGGTCACCTCGTGACCCTTTGAGGGCAACAGAAGACAGCGTTCGCCTGGTTACATTCAAGTTCAACCCCGAAATCGTAAGTGATGTGGTCCTCAACAAGAAGTTGGAAAACATCCTTACAATTCGACCCCTATAGCCTTCTGATGAAGCTGCACCTCATGCAGAGTAATACCTGCTAGTGCAGACTCGGCTTTGATACTACAACGATGCAAGAAGATCCTTGAATAGTCTTGTTGGCATCTTCGGCTCAGACGACCGTCCGTCATTACATCATGTGGACTCGGAGCAAGCGGGGTAAACGCCGTATAAAGACGGCTTTATGTTGGTTTGTTACCAGATCGACCCGCAAGAATGTACAGGATTTTCCTCTCGTCCCTCGCGGTCTGGAGCATATCTGGTGCTTATGGCGCAATATTCAATGTTGATCAGCTACAATGGACGTTGAAGAACCAGAATGGATCTATTCAGATTCCCGCGTCGGGCCCACCATCACAGGCTCACTTGGATTTGTTGAACGCTGGCATTATCACGGAGCCTTTACTTGGGATCAATGGTATGAGTGTGCAATTTCCAATCTCCATTCTTAGCTTACCATGCCCTAGACTTCACCCAACGTTGGATTGTTGACGATGATTGGACATACACCGCGGACCTTACGCCATTCAGGCACACTCTAGTTCTAGGCTCGAACCCTCCTCCGACAACTCTCCTCGTGTTTTATGGCATCGATACAATTGCCAACATCGTAAGCGCGTTTCAACACCCAAGTTTTGCTTTCACTGAATTGCCCTGACTTACAGAGCGTGGCCGGGCACCCTGTAGCTTGGGTCAATAACCAATTTCGGCAATACACGTTTGATATTTCGAGCGCTATCGCTGCACCAGCTTCAACGGACAATAATCTCACAATCTCGTTGGAGTCGGCGTACCACTACGCTTTGAACGTTAGCACTCGACCTGACGCCGAGCCGTTTCCAGGAAATGGAGGAGTAGGGGACTCCATTTCTCTTCCCCCTTCCTATTCTTAACTCGTTTTTTGTTCAGTTCGAATATCCTGGCATTTGGCCATGGATAAGGAAAGTTTCCTGCGACTTTGGTTGGGACTGGGTATGAGGTTCATTCTTCTTCGATAGCCCTATATTAACATTCGGGACATAGGGACCAGCTTTTGTCCCCGTTGGCGTTTACAAGCCCGCATACCTGGTTACACTTTCACACTCCATAGGACCTTCGGCTCCTCAGACAGGCACACCTCCCATTTCGCCCCCCTCCTCCCGCACGGACGACATTGTTGGCCCAATCTTCGTTGACGAAGCTTCAGTCGACATATACAAGCGAGGGCAATCGTTCTCTGTGCCTCCAAACCAGAAAGCAGACTGGATCGTTAACGTTACCTTGGGGATACGTTCCGCTGTGGAGGTATCCCACTCAGCCGTGACCTTATCCTTCCCTGAGCTCGGAATCACGTCCAACCCAATCACGATCTCCGCTATTCCAGTTTCGACGAAGGATTCTTTCTGGGTTACCGCAACTTGGTCAATCCCGGACCGCATACCCCAGAGATGGTACCCTCACAACCTTGGGAAGCCGCAACTATATGACTTGCATGTCGTCTTGACCACTCCGACACCCAACAACCTTCATTCGACTACAGCCCTGGTGAACTTTGTCACCAGGACGGGATTCCGCACGATCGAGCTTGCACAGACACGATACAGCGAACAGGAAGTTGATGAACGTGGCATCACGCCGGGAGACCAGTGGCACTTCAAAGTTAACGGGAAGGCTTTTTACGCGTCAGGAACCAACATCATCCCCTTCGACCCCTTCTACCCACGTACCCCGACAGACCGCGTACGTTGGATCCTCGAAAGCGCAGTAAAGAGCGGGCAAAACATGGTATGACGTATCTTCCCCCAATGAATGTTGCAGATTCTGACGGACACTTCGCAGCTGAGGGTCTGGGGTGGTGGTACATATCAGCCCTCATCTTCTTCCGTAGCAGGCGGCGTATATGATTTCTACTCTATATGCGATGAGCTAGGCATCCTAGCATGGTCCGAGCTCATCTTCTCGGATGCCCTATATCCCATCAATGACTTTTTGCTGGAGACGATCGAGCCTGAGGTCCGCCAGAATGTGAGGAGGATTAATCGCCATCCTAGCAATGTGCAATGGGCTGGAGGAAACGAGATTGAAGGGATCGCAATTTGGAATAATAAATGGGTGGAGAACGGGAAACATTTCTTGGATGAGGTATGACCGCTATAGTATTCGCCTTGAGTCAGTGTCATCTCATCATGGCAACTTACAGTTTGTGACCCTCTTCCAAGATTTCTTATATAGTATTGTCACCTCAGAAACGCATTCGGTTAGCTTCGACTTTGGTGTTTACAAAAAGCCTCCTGTTCATGTGATTCTCTTACAGGTGCCATACACAGATTGTTCCACAACGAAAGGCGTTCTTACTCTTGATCCGTATATCTTGAGATTCGAGAACGGAACTCAAGGGGAGATTTATGGGAACACTGGTATGCCACACCTTTCCTCAATGAATGAGGTGCTGACACTATTGTAAAGAGCGATTCAACTACGACCCCAATGTAGCATTCGACTATTCGACCTACCCGGTCGGAAGATTTGTGAACGAATTCGGCTTCCATTCAATGCCGTCGTTCTATACCTGGGAGGAGGTCCTACTATCCCCAGACGACTTTAACTTCAATTCAACCGTAGTAATGTCGAGAGAACACCACCCACCTGCAGGTTCTCTCACTTTCCCTAATCCCAACGCCCCCGAAGGCCAGCGCCAAATGACTGAGGCTGTTGCACTGTGGCTCACCACTCCCGGAACGACCGACGCCAATCAGACTTTCGCTCAGTGGTGCTGGAGTTCCCAAGTATTCCAGGCCATGACCATTGTGTCTCAAGTTGCATGGTATCGTCACGGTGCCGGGCAGAGCGAGAATAACTTGGGTGCGCTCATATGGCAACTCAACGATATATGGCAAGGTGTAAGCTGGTCAGCAATGGAGTACTCTGGCCGGTGGAAGGTCCTTCAATATGGCCTCACCAAGATATACGCCCCCATCACCATATACCCATTCTGGACCCCTTCAAACGAGACGCTTCAGGTCCTCGTTATCTCGGATCGTTGGGAGGAAGTCAAGGGTTCAGGCCAAGCAACCTGGTACGATTGGTTGGGACGACCCTTGAATACGACGTTCTTTGACTTCACCGTCCCGAGTCTCAATAACTCCCTGATTCTGGAGGGGAAGGGACTGAACACAATACTGCCGATTGGGAAGAATGCGGCGGATGTGTGGTTACACCTGAACGTGACGTCAAACGTTGATGGCAAGAAATTGACCAACGAAGAATATGTGCGTTAGCTCTATGGACGCCCGTAAACCTCCAACACTGACTCTTTGTATAGTTCACCCCGACGTCCCTAGCCAATGCCCACCTTGTCGATCCAGAGATCAGTGTGACCAGGGGACAAGATTTGACTTTCACCCTGTCAGCCAAAGGAGGCGTCAGCGCATGGACGTGGATCGATCATCCCTCAGGAACCGTTGGTGTGTTCGTCGACAAAGAAACAGGCGTTCCCTCCAACGGCTTCTACCTCATTCCTGGTATTGATCGCACACGTATGTCTTGAACCTCTTCCTTATGCCAACCTTTTCACAAGCAACCTTTTTCCAGTTTCCTTTGTTCTTAATCCCGAGTTGTCACGCGTTGCGAAACCAGATCCAGCTGACTTCGTAGTGCGGTCGTTGTGGTATAATACCCATCTACCGCCGACTTCACCTGCCAGGTAAGCTCCCCTGGGGCACCCTATTCCCGCATATAAAACTAATCTCAACCAAACAGACCAAATCTACCGATGTCATGCTTCCAATGGCCTTTCTCGTTGCAGATCTGCACCGCAGACCTTTTTGGGAGCTTTTGGACTTGGCTGGTCTCCCTTGTCATGTCACGGTATACCTTCTCCGCCTAAGGAGTGTAATGTAGCTTTTTGTTCATTGTATTATCTTCCTGTCATTCAACTGCTGTAAACCATGGTGAAATCGAAGATCCTCACACCAAAAGAAGCTGGTTCACACTACAGGCCTGTAGGACGATGCGGATAAGTAGCAGAGGTTCGTAAAACGATGACCAGGTATGAACGAAACCCGTTCGAAATACATACATATTTTCATAGGCTACTCGTTCAGACGACCGTGCCTTCCACCGAAGTACCAGCAAATGGAGGTTCCTTCGAACTACTATCTTCCTAGGAAAATTATGATGGTGAGATTCCAGCGTACTAGTAGAGAATGAATCCATCAGAGATACCATACCTGAACATCAGACGGGCGATGGTGATATGTATCGTCATGGAACTCGATCTTGTGTAAACTTCCCGTGGACGAACGGGTGCATCTGCGCACATTGAGGCTATATGATGCGCTCTTAAGATTGACATCGAGATGAGATTATCGATGTTGACTTACGTGGCAACTGGTTATCAGCATTTCGTCAGTATTCAGGTGCTGATGACAACGCAGGGATGAGAGGCCTACAGAAAGTGTTGGCGTACAGTTTCGTTACATTGATGTGAAGGGAAAGCCTATAGAATGAAATACCGAGAGGTCAGACAGTAGGAATTGATGGGAGAGTACACCCATATACCAATACAACTTTTCAGGAGCGGCATAAAAGCTGACCAGGAGGGCTGCTTGGAAGAGCGTGACCAGAGCACCACGATGAATGACGAATCGTAGAAGCCTATTGAGCAATGTGGTCGTCCTTTGATATCAGGGATGGGCTTGGTTAGGGGTAAGTCAGACATTGAATCCATTGACATACTCTGTGACGCCTGTCTTGGAGGTAGTCAAAAAGACACACATCGCGATGGTTGCTAAAATATCAGCAAGCGCCCCAGAACCTTTCGCGATGCCGAAAAATATCTTGATGATTGTAAGGATCTCGAAGGGTCATCCGAGATGATCGTATAAAGAGCACTCACAGAAAAGAACTTGTTCCTGTTGGCAAGTACGCCATGACGGAATATATACATAGATGTCGAGCATGCTTAAGAAGACATTTCAATCAAACGATTGATCCACGGATATGACGGAGGGGCGTACCTATACCACCAGCTGCATCCCAGATGGTCGGAACTGGTCAGCCTGTGTACTCAGGGAGACAAATTATGGAAGCCTACCTAGTGCGAAAAAGGCAGAAGCGCTCTGATAGTCGGGTTGAGTGAGAACGCTTGGTGATTATGGTGGTGGGCTCACAATAGATCCAAGAACGATCCACCTCCTCTTCCCCGATTGCTTCACTACATCGGAACACCGTCAGCACTGAGAGCATCGACGTGAATTTCAGCCAAATGATTAGCGCACCGACGTATAGCTGATACACAAAGTACATCTGAGAGCTGAAGGCATTTGGAAACGTCAAATTCTTCCCATGGTCGATGATCATGTAATTTTGGCCTACATGTATGTTATCAAGGTTGAAAAAAGGCATTCGGCTGATAGCTCCCTGGATAAAGATATCTTTAGAATTAAAAAGGCAATTGAAGAAAGAGCAAGTTAGAAATTCACGGTGTTACAGAATTCAGAGGCAACAAGGAACCGAAATGTGGTACCTACAGTTTAAATTGAGTATCTGAGCATGACGCAGTGAAACGGATAGTTGGGTTGGCTCACGAGATAGTAATAGACGGATTGCGCAATGAGACACGAGGAGGCTATATCCAGAAGCCTGTAGGCTCATCAGTCAGAGTGAAATCGGATTGAACAGTCAAGAAAAGTGCGTACAGCATGAGAGCGACCTGAACCAGGCAAACTACTGGTCAGTGACTAACGCCTTTGACGGCAGAGATCCATGCCTACCACGGCTCGCATAATTGTCCGATCTTTTTGCGTGGAGAAGTATAGCAGGGCTTGAACAATGGCAATACCACATAGTCTGATTTCAAAATATTAGCACTGGATGGGTGGCATGGTAGCATGCTAAGATCTCACACTAGGGAAACGATGAGACCTGGAGGGAGGGATTGTTTGGTAGTCAACAACAAATTAACAAAGCTATAATGAGATAACAAACCCCAATAGATAGGCGCAAAAGTCTCTGAGAGGTCGTTGTCTTGTGTGGGCTCTGCAAAAGAAATCATGCTTGTGTCGTTAATCATGATGGTCTCGTATATGATAAACGTTTCGAAGGCAGTTTGTGGGGAGGGACAATCCGGGTTCTCAAGCTTGCCATCCCCCGGCTTTTAACAACCAAACGGTATCGTAAACTCCTGAGAATAGGGGTTCATCTTTATGAGAACAAAAAATGGTTCACGGATCCGTTCAGAAAGTCTTATTAGACGCTGAATCGCCGGCGGGACAGGTAGTGAATTGAAAGATATTAAAAGATTTGAATGCCGGAGTCGTCAGTCGAGCATGACGAAAACAGGGATACGGGTTTGAGAGACGTCCTTATTTGGCCTGGACTCTACAACAGGCTACTCTGCTAGTGTTCATTCCAGTGCGGGCTTGGACGAGTACCGTATAATGGAAATGTTCAACATTCACAAAGATTATGAAGCAAGACCAACGAGAGGGGTGGGTGATATCGACGATACAACCCACAGAGTTGCTGAACATTTTCGGGCATCTTTGATATCCTCCTGCGTCGTAACATGTTGATGGTTCCATCACAGGTAGACACTTGCGGCATAGCGCATAGCAATAGCCCCACTGACACGCCGCCACCAAAAACCAAGAGACAGTGTGTGCCGTACTACAACGCTTTCATGTGCTTGAGCGGTCCTAAGCAGTAAATACGCAATTGCGAAAGCCCCGAGACTCAGGCTCTTGGTTGCAAGTCGGGTGACTCGGACAGATGGGAAAGCACCTTGAAACAGTATCGACAGTAGATGATCATTACTGAGAGCAACGATGCATACGCAATAGATGTAGATGGTCCCCAGAATAGTCCATAGCTGCGCAAGGTTGTTTGGTTACAAAAAAAATCCGGGGTTCAATCAGGCTCGGATGGGATGCCGCCGGAAAGGCTGTACAACCCTTGTGCTGGGTAAAATACGCCGTAAACAGGCGGCAATAAAGTTCATGTATTGGGTGGAATGTGCACGGAATACGCAGAGGCTCAAGTAGTCACTAGCCATGAACGTCTACGGGCGGTGGATAGAGACAACAAGGGCATGGTAACAAAAGTTCGGAAAACGTCCCATCAATTTCCAAAATAGTGTGAATTTGAGCAAATTTGATGGCCGAAATATTCCAAATCTGGCAATTTCCGGCCAAACCCAAGGCTGGGCCTATCATCACAGGTGGTGTCAGGATTCAGCAGCTTGAAGTCTCGTAACGACGGCCATGTCGCCCACTATAGCGTCAATATCCTCCTCAATAACGGGCACGGCGGCGGCGGCGACGTCTTCAGCGGTCACGAAGACTCTTTCTGCAGGCAAGAACCTCAAGGTGCGCAGTTCTTTCAGGTAAAAGAAGGCTCCCTGACATCATTCGCTCAGGTCGTTGGCATTATCCTGGCGATAGTCAGCGGCATCCTCATAGGTTCAAGCTTTGTGTTTAAGAAGAAGGGGTTGTTAAAGTCACAGGCCGGCGGGACCGCTGGCGAGGGCGTTGCATACTTGAAGTCGGTGAGTGGCCGACTTGTTGTGCATGGTTACAATTACTGACCTTCGGAAAGCCAATGTGGTGGACTGGAATGATTAGTACGTTCTGCTCTGGGAGAAATAATGCCTGGATTGATTTGTTTCTTCAGTGATGATTCTTGGAGAAATATGTAACTTCGCTGGTGCGTACATCGCTTATCTGGATTGTTGGGTTGTCGTCCTGACGTCCTACGCTAGCCTACGCATTTGTAGAAGCCATTGTAGTCGTGAGTTTTGTGCTTACCGGACCCGTAAACCCCTCACTGATGGCCAATAAGACACCCTTGGGCGCCCTCTCTGTTGTCATCTGCGCCATTCTTTCCTCGATCTTCCTCAAGGAGAAGCTCACATTTTTCGGCTGGCTCGGATGTGGGCTTTGTATAGTGAGTGCCACCATGTACATCGTTCGGAACGTGAGACGATCGTTTGCAGATAGGATCCGTGATAATTGCCCTCAACGGGCCTAGCGAGGAGTCTGTTGGTCAAATCCGCGAATTCCAGAAACTCTTCCTTTCGCCTGGCTTCCTCGTATGGGGCTCCGTGTTAATCGCTGCTTCCCTTGTAATTGTCATCTATTTCGCTCCAAGGTCAGCGCCACCCCACCAATCCCCGCCTTGAGTGACTAACTCGTCATCAGATATGGAACGAAGAGCATGCTGTGGTATATCATGGTGTGTAGCATGATTGGTGGCATCAGCGTCAGCGTGACTACTGGTCTGGGTGCTGCCATAGTCCAAACAGCTATGGGGGATAATCAGGTGTGTACTATGAGCAGATATTTCACACATAGAATCACGGATGACCTCCATGCAGTTTAAATACTGGTTTATGTACTTTTTACTCATCTTCGTTGTCGTGACACTTCGTAAGCCCCACCATCACTTGTCGCCCTTTCTGCGGCACTGACGATGAGCTTATAGTCACGGAAGTTTTCTATTTGAACAAGGCTCTCGCATTGTTCAATACTGGTACGTCACCTCTATCAGAAGCTCGAACATGTTCTAATACCGTTCTGTTATCTAGCTATGGGTTTGTCTTCACCTGTTACGATTGTTTTCAATTGTCGCTCATTGTCTCACAGTCACGCCAACCTACTACGTTATCTGTAAGCCCCTACTTTCTCTCGCAAACGCCACCAGTGCTCACAAGGACTGTAGTCACGTTTTTCTCTATAATAACGACAATTGTGTGTTTTGGTAAATGCTCTCGTCTGCCCGGGTTTAACGCGTATTCTACAGATCCTCTTCAAGGGCCTCAAATCCAGTGTCACAGGAATCATCACCCTCGTGATGGGATTCCTAGTCATCTGCGTCGGCATCATCGTCCTGCAAATGTCCAAGGTCGACCCGGTTTCGCTTTCCAAGCTCGATCGGCGCTCTACCATCCTTCTCCAAGCCGCACGTTCTAAGACGGAACAGGTCGAAGAAAAGGATGCACTGGGCATTGAAGATCCTGGTATGGACGCTCTTCGAGGCTCTTTTGGCGCCGTGGGGAGCATCATCCGTGCTCGCAGTGCCCGCCGTATGTCACAAAGCAGCAACTTCTCCGCGCAACACCGTATACGTTCTGTCGGCGCATCTGCACCCTCATACGATCGTGAATCAGGCTTACGTCCGTGGTCGCACGGGAGTGTCGCTGTTGACGATCATCCAAGCGGGCTCAAGCGGCATCAGCTCTACGATGCGCCCATGCCAGGCGATATCAATTCGACGTCTTCTGTACATGGGTCGCCAATGATGGGTAAACGCCCCACGATCAAATTCGATAGCCAGGACTTGGTACATCAGTACGACCGCCCTGGAACAGGCGATGCACATGTGTCGGAGCATCGAAGAGCTGTAGGGACGCCGGTTCCGCCGGGCTATCCGCCATTACCTCCACTACAGCCTACGACAACTGAAGGCCTCCCACCACCGCCGACGTCAACGAGTAATCTCCTAGGATCAAAAGAGGAGCTCTCACCCATCGACGAGCGGAGTAGTGCAGGCGCTAGCGCGGGAGGTAGCACCAAGGCAGGAAGCATAGGGGGAGGCTCAGCGATTGGAAGCGAGAGCACTGTACGACAAATGGTTTCGATACCTGCGTCACGATTTGCTCATGATAACGAGGTCCAGAGCGCACCACCGACAGTGAATCCCCAGGCGGGCTTCGTTGCACCGCGGAAGAACCTTGGCCGTGCAGACTCAAGAGAGCTGTTCAGCCATGTATCTAGTGCTGGGACGTTATTGTCATTCCCATCCGTAACAGACTCTGCACGGAGTCAGACGTGGGAAGAGACGGACTCGATGAAGAAGGGGAGCGAGAAGGGAAGTGACAGGAGTAGTAGTAGGCCGAAGCGATATCCCAAAGGAGCAGGTGATGATGACAGGGAGGAAAGCGAGAGCCTGTGGCGTAGAAGTGTGGATCCTGAAGACGAGGACGAAGGGCCGTCACCACTTTCAGCTGAAAGTGCCACGGGTGGGATTCGGCTTGTAACACCTGCACCGCGAGTCTCGAGTCGATTCTGAGACTCCTCCGCTTAACGATCTTTAATGTCTTCGTTCAACGTTCACTCCACATCCCATCCTACCCGCTCCCGTTTCAATCATATCCGCTCCTCATACCCCCCCCCCCCCCCCCCCCCCCCCCCCCCCCCCCCCCCCCTTCTTTCTTTTTTCTCCTTGTCTTCTTTCCTTCTTTTTGTCTCGTTTTTTTTTTT
>JABAJT010009806.1:0-21942 GCA_018850275.1 Tephrocybe sp. 9174TJB
CTACATTAGCGCTTCTCGCCGTTGATGATATTTCCAATGAAGCGGAGATCGACACTTCTACCCCACGACACGGTACCACTCTCTGGAAGGTCAGTCTCTGAATCGTTATATCATTACCGACTATGATAACATTCATACACCTAGTCGTTGGGATTTGCACTCATTGCAGAAGTGGAGGACCTTTCTACAAGAATTCTACATACGACTAACTACCCAGCCACCAACGTAGGAGAGGTCGGCTGCATAGAGAGACGAGAACCTAACCATCATTCTCTTTAGATATTGATTGACCGTGTGCGCTTCAAGGTGCATCTTGCTGCAGATTCATTGTCTGCTGTAGCTGCCTTTGTGAACGACTTGGTCTCCACTTTCCAACCTCCCAAGGACTCTGAGAGGTGGGTGTTGCCAGCTAAGTGACAGCTCTGGCTGATACTTTTGAAGCAACAGCCAATCAAAACCTAATCGAGGGCCTACTATAGTTCCAAACAATTCTTCAGAGCCCTCTGTAATGGGTAAAGCTTAGCTGTGTTCGCAACCATTGCCTAGTGCTGAGTCCTTTTGTGTCAAGCTTCCATAGACGACCTCGCCTTCAGAAAAGCCCCCGAAGTAGGCCCAGCTCCAGATATGATCAGCGACGATTTGCCTACAAACTTGGACTACCTCGATGAATCATTTGGGGCTGCCGCGGGTTTACGGGAACTCCGTGACGACGATGTGGATGAATTTGATAACGACGAATTGTTACCAGACTCAGAAACTACGACCGATGGCACAGGCGTGGTATCCAGAGTTGGAGGTGAAACGATTAAAATGCTTCGGCCTGAGGGTATCAACGCAATAGAACATTATTTTGATTCTTTACCACCTCATGCCATTCACGAAGAGTATGTCCTTACGTTTTCTATTTCACGCCTGCACTCAAACCCTGATCGATAGACTCGGAGAAACCTCCTTCCAGTTACGCGTCAATGATGCTGATATAACATTATTTCTCTACGATGGATATGACTGGCCGAAAACTCGGAAAACCATCGAGCAAGAAGTGAAAGAGATGAGGCGTCGTTTGGCCAAGATCAGGCAGCTTGTTGCAACTGGGCAGGTTCACGAACCTAGTGCTGAAGATACGGGTACTCTATTATTCAATTCTATATACATCGGGCTAGACCGTGACGTTGATGGTCTCGAGCCTGGTGCGATTATCGCCGCGATCGACCAGGAGTTGGAAGAGGATGCAGATGGTGCCAGCCAAAGCTCTTGGCAGTCACTCAAGCCTCCCGCTTCCGGCAAGCCGCAAAACCAGTCGATTCACGTTCATGGGAAGCGACTCATGCGCTCTCGCGGACCAAGCATGGAGTTCTGTCTTTCTGGCTTGCAAGCGGCAGTTGACCACTATATACCCGACTCTACACTGCTCTCCAGGACGCTCGTCACAGTCCGTGACGTAGAAATTCTCGACCACATTAAGACATCGACGTGGAAGAAGTTTCTGACAGAGTTACGTACAGACTCGCGCGGCAACATTCGCGAAACCGACTCCAATATGGTGCGCGTCGAACTACTCAGCGTTCAGCCCGTCCCAGGCCTTCCTGCAAAGGAGGCGAGGTTACGTGTAATACACATGTCAGACTTTAGGCAAAGGTCGAGACTAACATGCAAGTTTCTAGGCAAAAATTCTTCCTCTTCGATTGTATGTCGATCAAGATGCTGTCGACTTTTTGAAGGCATTTTTCAGCTTCAAAGATCCTCATACCTCTCCGACAACAGATTCCGATGGTGAAGAGATTTATTTTCGTGAGTAAGGCTATCTCGTCTTGACATACATCAGTATCGATGTTTCCCATTTATATCGTAGAATCGGCGGAAGTGTTCCCTGTCGATCTCAAGCTGGACTACAAGCCTCGTCGTGTTGATTATCGGGCATTACGTGAAGGCAGGACGATTGAGTTGATGAACTTTTTCCACTTCGATGGAGCTGAAATGACACTGCGTCATATCACTCTAGCTGGGGTCAGTACTGCGATCTCTGATTGGTATGTTGTCTTCTCACCCCATACAGATCACAGGGTGGGCACGTCTGGGAGATCTCCTGAACGATCTCTGGACACCTGATGTCAAGGCCACACAACTGGTTGAAGTTATTTCGGGTGTCGCACCTATCCGTTCTGTGGTCAACGTTGGTTCTGGTGTTGCCGACTTGGTCCTTCTTCCAATTTCGCAGTATAAGAAGGACGGTCGTATTGTACGCGGTGTTCAAAAAGGAACCACAGCATTCGTCAAGTCTACCGCGATAGAAGCTATCAAATTAGGCGCTCGCCTCGCTACAGGGACTCAGGTCATACTAGAACAAGCGGAAGGCGTACTGGGTGGCCAATTTTCCCACCCCATTACGGCGGAAACTGTAACGAGCAATGCTGGGGAAGATTTTACCTACTTGGAAAATGATGGAAATGAGGATCCCGCAGATACCATCTCTAAATATGCTCAACAGCCTGTCGACATAAGAGAAGGCGTACAATCGGCATACAAGAGCCTTCGTCGTAACCTCAACTCGGCGGCACAAACAATCCTCGCTGTGCCTATGGAAGTTTACGAACGTTCAGGGAACGAGGTAAATAGATTTGACAAAAGCATGACAAGCAATAGCGTGTTAATGCATGCATTTTCTAGGGGCCCGTCCGCTCGGTCATCCGTGCGGTACCCATAGCAGTCCTGAAACCTATGATCGGGGCCAGTGAAGCGGTCAGCAAGACCTTGTTGGGGCTGCATAATTCTCTGGATCCTGACGTACGGCACGAGAACGAGGCCAAATACAAACGTCGATGACTTGTTTTGTTATATATGTTTTGCTTCCGTGACTCCATTAATAGATGTACTATATAATAAAATGTCGTGAAATCTACAGTCTAATGCCAGGTAACAGATGACTATACGTGTTGCGAGAGAACGAGTTAGTCGATATCCATACCCATGGATCGGCCTTCTCCTTGTATCAAGGCGCTTCGTGATTTTGTGGGAACCTTGATCTTTTCCTGCACCATAGATGAATCGTTCCCCGTTTCCATTGGTTCGTGTAGTTTGGTGGATGCCTTCACTGCCTCCAACGATTTCTTGCGATGAGCTCTTTGCTTCTCCCGACTGACAGCCATTCTACGACGAAGTCAATAACTGTCAAGCCACGCAACAGCGCTCAACATACCTGTTCTTGAAGAACGCACGCTCTCTTCGGCTCTTGATTTCCCCAACCCTCTTCATCGCCTTGATGGTCGTCTGCATGAGATCGCGATTATAACGAACAGGAACATTCCTCCGTTTCTCGAATTCAATCGTCGAATCCTAAAAATCGGTTGGCAAAAAATGCAGGTAAATGGCCGTTAAAGAGTCTCACTATAGTCATCTCCTTGCCGGCCGCCTTCCTGAAGGCCTTCGTCCACCGAACCTTGCGAGGATTCCGTTTCATCCTGTATATTATCTTCGATTAACTCAAAACGAAGGGTGGAAATGACCATGATACCATACTTAAAATTCTTATGGCATCTGAAAATATCTGTCAGGCTCATGCGTTGGAAGAAGTGGTTGGGGGCTGAAAATACTGACTTAGAGGTACAAAATCTGAAAACTTTTGCATCATTCCTGACAAATGCAGAACCTACATTCAAGTCAGTAAATAATGTCGAGAAACACGAAAATTTATGTACCGTGCCCGGGATATACGTTTGTTGAACAAAAGTAGCACTTTTCAATACGCATGGGGAGAGTTGGTCGTGGTAGATGGAGAACGTGTGTTTTGATGCAATTTTAGAATACCGTGAGAATTTTCATGGCCGCGCACCTACTAGCATACTACTAGTTGTCGCCTCGATTGCCCAGCGCCTCGATGATATGAATTCAACGTTCAAGGCTTCATACAGAAACTATGAGGCTCTAAAATGTACAGGATCTCAGACTCAGGATTGCGAAAGCTTTGTTACCCGACTACACGAGACTACACGCCCTAAGCCCTCCTGCAAGCAGTACTCCTCTGAATCGATTTCGAAGAACAATCATGCACGATGATGTGTGGAAGCGCAGATTCCTGAATATTACATTACTCTAGACTTCAATTGAACACGACGACAATGCGGAATATGCCTTGTATTAATCATAATCTTCTAAGGGCTCTCTATAATTATCGAAATATTGGTACGCCTGTGAGGGTCCAGTATGCGGATCCATCATCTAATGTTACTTCACCAGTTTTACAGCTTGCTCTCAGCTACCCAAAGCCTTTCGGACCTTCCACTGCAAAGGTCTCCCACAACTTCCCCAGCTCTGACCCCCAGGACGCTCAACAGAGTATCGCTCAAACCATGCGTGACCTCCTCGACGCCTTGTAAGTATACCCGAGGCTCAAATGAATTTGGGGCAGTTTCCGGTCGACCAAACTTGGAGGGAAGGAGTCGATAGTTTCGCGATATATACACAGGATCAGGGATGCTGCTTTCAATCGAAGACAAAGCAGTCGCTCCGGAAGAAGTTGCAATATCCACCGGCTCGGCTTCAATGTCACGATGTCCGTGGGCACCAAAGGGCACGAGCTGAACAGAGCATGAGCCACTGTGAAGCCCATATGACTTTCCAATGTCAGAATCCTTGAGTAGGTTGACCCAGGAGGAGCGCTGATAGCCTGTGGCGCAGACCACTGCATCGTACTTCTCTTCCAGAATGGCACGAGAAACGACGTTTTGGGTGATTATCGAGAAAATGGGCTTGTCGACGTGCTGTGATTGTGATTGATTACCCGAAGCAGATGGGCAGGTGCTCGTTGAGAGGATTGACGAATACGTTTGAATATTGATGCGTGGGCATGTCGAATCTGCAGAGCCGCGGCGTGTGGCGATTCCGTCATCGAGTTTTTGATTGTAAATGACCTCATGAAGCTAGATATTTTCATATTGAGCATGGGCCTTCGAATAGAGGGAGGCTAAAACGTACAACTTCAAGAGTCCTAGGGTTCACGACGCCGTAGTTCGTAGATTTATATTCTTTCAAAGTCGATGCTCTGACTCGCTCGGAAGGCAGATTAAACCAAACGTCAGTTGCTGTACAAGACATTAATAAAATGAATGGGAAGAAGTGACGAACTCCACGTACACGACGGATCGAAAATCTCGTTGGCGAAAGGCGAATCATCGCTGGGCTTGAGTGAGCCCTTACGTATGATCATATCAATCTCGTGGCGTTTTGCGCTGGCAATAGAGCTTAAACGCTCCCGGAGATCCAAGGTGACCTCCGCAGCAGATTGGCCGGAACCAATGACTGCAATGCGAAGAGGGCGACCTCGAGATACCCGCAGGGAATCCAGAACATGGCCGATGGACGTCGCATACGCTGAGCTATGGATTACGAAAGGGTGTTCTGAGATGGGTGACAGGGACTCGGGGATACGGGGACTCCCACCCGGGGAAATAACGACATCACCTATTCAAGTTACTGAGAATGTTTTCATCAGAGTTGAATAACGTAACATACGGGCTCGGATAACTATCTGCTCTCCAGTGACGAGGTTTCTGCTGCAAATGTTGATGGTAGAATTTCCTCGGCCACGGCTGAGGGAGATAACTTCGTGGCTATACAGGACGTTGACTCCATGATTTTGTACGTATTGTGCTGCCCATGAAAGATAATCGGCATACTCCCTGCGGCTTGGGATGGTCGATCCTCGATTGATGAAGGAAACGAGGCGATTTTGACTATGCAAATAAGACAAAAATGTAATAGGCGATTGAGGGTTGCGGAGGGTCGCGAGGTCTTTCATGAAGCTGATGGAAAAGGAATGAGAGGGATGACATGTAAAAATCAAATGAGCGGAGACTAACCTGATTTGCATTCGAGCATCAGGGAGCAACATCCCAGGATGCCAGCGGAACTGGTCATGTTTCTCGATGAAGAGAGTTTTTTTGAGGGGGAAAGGCCCAGAGGACTGAAAAATGTACATAAGTTTTATGCTCAAGTAAAGCAAACATGTAAGAAGAGGGCTTACGGCAGAGGCGCGTCTCTCGATGATGGCGCCGGCAACGGCTAGGTTGGCAGGTCCAAAGCCCAGGCCTACGAGGTCATAGAGGGTAGAGTCATCAACTAGGGAGGAGCTCATTTTTAGTCAAGGGGGAAGGGGGAATCGGGGGCAAAAGAAGAAGGCAGGAGAGGCGCAGGCATTTATTGGATAATTAAGCGGCTGGCGCGGAAGAATTCAAGCACATGGGTGGGCCATCCCAGGGCGAGAATGCGGCTGAAATTGCGTGATGTTTGATCCATGGAGCCAGACTGTAGCACGGTGGTCATGGTCGCCACGAAATTTTGGGATCCTCGGAGACAGATCTGATCTAATCAGATTAATGGAAGGTGATTGTTATCTGATACCCCTTGCCAAGGCCCTTCTCAGCCAATCGCGGGGCTTGTCGGAATGTATCAGATAAGATTATCCGTTTACCCGACAAAAATCTCTGGCCGACTCGGATGACATCCATGCTCCTCCTGCTCAACATGTCTCCGGAAAACAACCCACCCGGCTCCCGTCATAAGCTCGTGTTTTATTCCACAAGAACCTCCTCGCCTTCTCTTGGATCTCAGCCATGGTCGACGCGCAGCCCATGTTGGACGGTTACAGCTTCTTAGAGTGGCCCGATCTCTCAGCATGTCGCCATCCTCTCGACGCTACCCATGTATCGGAGCAGCCCCTCGTCTTCTCTCGGCCAGAGCACTCTAGCCATCTCATCCTCGCTGTTTCACGCATTCTCGGCGCATATTGTGGTACATCCGACATCCTCATAGCCCTAGGTACAACCATCCCTGATCTTTTCACCATTATCCGCGTCTCCTGGTCCGATTCAAACTCCTGGGGTGATATACTTCCGATGATCGAGCAGCAAATACATTCTACTGCCCCAGTGACTTTTGCCGCAATGCAAACTGCCTTGGATTTGAATGACAAACAGTCCCCATGTGTGGCAGTATGTCACTTGACATCCCAGCCGTCAAGGCCCTCTCAGTCCTTCCCGCTTACATTTACTTATGACGTTTCGGATGGGCGACTTTCACTCGCGGCATATCTCAAGCATTTGCACCCATCTGTGTCCTCTCAAATCATCGCACAGGTTGCCCTAACCATCGGGTACATTGAACAGCATCCTGCCAGTTCTATCTCGCATGTCGATCTACCTCCACACCTTATGTCAGAGTGCAGCAGGACGAGAAACGAAAAGGATCTTGCCACCGTATACCCTCATGTTCCACTAGTCGCATTTACCACCGATTATCTTACCCGCCGCGCCACTACCCACCCCACATCTACCGCTCTCCAGTGGTATCCCGATTTATCTGCCACTCCTGATTTATTCGAGGCAATAACCTATGCCTCTTTGCATCAGCGAGCCAACCAGACCGCGAAATGGTTACGAAAAATAGGACTCGAAGACGAGGACAGGGTTGCAATTTGCATGCCTCGAGATGTCCTCTTTCATGTCGCAATGATTGCCATTATGAGAGCTGGTGGATGTTATGTGCCCGTGCGTGGTTTCCTGATTTCTGGAATTCCTACAACCATGGCTGATCTGAATGATGTCAGATTGATCCCGATTTGCCATCTGAGAGAAAAGCGTACATAGCTCGAGATTCAGATGCCCGTTTTGTCCTTACAACCCCCGAGACATCCCCGACGTCGCTCTTCGAGCATCGCACGATATTCTACAATGACAAATTGACGCAGAAAGCTATTGAGGAAGAAACTTGTGATGATGTGAACTTCGCTAGCCCTAAGGGGCTTGCATTCCTTCTTTATACGTCGGGTGCGTATAGGTCTCTCCAATCATTGTGGCCTCCGTACTCATTTTCTGGCTAGGAACGACTGGAAACCCCAAAGGGTGCTTGTTGACGCACGAAGGTCTATCTCAAGTTATGGTTGCCCTTGGCAATACGGCAGCAGACGTTCGCATGTCCGACCTAACTTCTGGCCGCTATCTCGCTATTGCTTGTTTGTATTCAAATCACTCCTTTCTATACTCTGGCCGTTCATCGTATCCCCTTTAGCTGTCGCTTTTGACGTTCACTTGGGGGAAACTTTCGTCCCGATCGCCCTTGGCATGCCTCTTTTGAGCGCGCCACGGTCCCAGCTCCTTGAAAACCTTCCTTTCTACGTGAAGAGTTTCGGCATCACGCATATCGGCATCGTACCAAGCTTAATAGAAGCCACTCTCAACGCCGCCAGCGGCACAAAAGGCGGAACAGACATGGCCCTTCGATATATTGCAAGTGGTGGCGAAAAAATGAGTGATGCTGTAGGCGCCTTTTGAACATCCCCCCCGATTGAGATATTAAGACTTTGCTACAGATATTGGATAAGTGGGCTGATCACCCTTGTGTCCGCTTGGCCAATTTTTATGGACCGAGTGAAGCAACTATAGGATGTTGTGGACGTTTCATGGATCCCGAAACCCCTCGTGCAAATATAGGTCGTACTTTTGCCAACACTGCCGGCTACGTGAGCCCTCGTTCCTCTTCCCTTCGATAAATATTGAACGAATGATAGGTGGTTGACTCAAACCTCAACATCTTGCCCCGCGGTGGTACTGGTGAGTTAGTCGTCGAAGGACCCCTGGTCGGACGCGGGTATCATGGGCGTCCTGATCTCACGGAGAAGGTATTCTTGGAATGGCCCCAGAAGGGGGATTGGACTTATCGAACCGGAGATCTCGTTCGTAAGTCATTTACCAACGTATCCGTGGCTTATTCCTTGTTGATATCGTGAAAAGGGATGATGCCTGACTCTACGATCGAGATCCTCGGACGGATCGATAGCCAGATCAAATTGAGAGGTGTCCGCATAGAATCGGAGGGTATTTCATCCATCATTCGAAAGGCAGCCCCGGTTTCTTCAGAATTCGCTCTCGATGCAGCCACGATCCTTGGCAAACATCCCTCTATCGGAACGGAGCAGTTGGTGTCTTTTGTTACGTGGGACCCCTCAGTCTCCATTGCCACTCGGAAATCCCAAAAGCCCACCATTCTTTCGCCTCCAGCAGGCCTCTTGGGTCAGATTCAGCACATCTGCGAGGTGGAACTCGCCAGATACATGCGTCCAAGCCATATAATTCCCCTCAGCTGGCTTCCTCTCAGTTCTAACGGGAAAGCCGACATCAAAGTCCTCGCTGGCATCTTCCATTCCCTCGAATTAGATTCCTTGTCACGTTTAATGGCTACCATGCACCAGAGTCAAACAGAGACGAGACCAGCGACCAAGACGGAGGAAGCTGTTTTTTCTATTCTTGGCCGAAGCTCCACCATCCCGCTTACAGTTGCAATCCCGGACCTTAATATATTTGCATGCGGCCTCGACTCTATGGCGGTTATTCAGTTTTCTAAAGATTTATACGAAAAATTCGGCCACAGGATTCCACCATCGGATATCATGTCGACACCGACTCTAGCTGGCATCGCGTCGTTATTGGATGGCATGACTGACTCGTCGTCTGCATCTGAAACTGTCTCGTATACTGCAGAGTTTTCATCGAGATGGTCGGACAAGATTAGATCGGCCTTCGGCGCTGGTGCAGTAGAGTGCATTCTTCCTCCATTCAGCGTCCAGGAAGGTGTCCTAGCTCGATCTGCTGACAATCATACCATGTATGTTCAGCACGTTATTTTTGCATGCAATACTGGGACAGTTACGACTGGTCTTCGACGAGCTTGGGAAGTGGTTGTATCGAAACATTCTATTTTGAGGTACTTGTATCTGCTGCGAAATTCATGTTCAGGGGGCTTACTTGTTATTATTAAGAACCGTGTTTTTCTTCGGTCAGGAATTAGCTCAGGTTGTTCTCACTGCTGACCAGCGTCCCCTTCCTTGGTCCGAGGAACAGACAGATATTGGAGAAGATAAGGAATTTGTGGCTTGGTTTCTGGGCACTCGAGCTCCCGCCGTTGCTCGAGATATCAATACCACGCTGTCTGAATCTCCACCCTTCCGTTTCTCATCATTCACGGCTCAAGGAAGAACTTTCCTTGTATTCTCGATTCATCACGCCTTGTACGATGGGATCTCTCTTCCACTTCTATTCCAAAATGTCGAGAGAGAATACCGGGGTGACGTTCCGCAGGCAGTACCAAGTTTACCTGATATTTTGGACTGCATCGCATCCATAGATCTCGCAAAAGCTCGGAACTTTTGGTTGGAACACTACCGTGACTTTGTTTGGCCACAAAATCTTCCTGTCCAGAGAGAAACTTCTTCAACTATCCATTCCGTTTTACAACTTCGTTCGACGCTATCTTCCTTAAAGGACTTGTCTGCCTCTCAGAATGTTACTCTTCAGACCGTGTTGACAGCTGCGTTCGCAGCCTTAGCAGCCACGAGAATATACTCAACGAAGGACGTTTCTTTTGGTGTTCGTGCTTTCTTTCGACTCGATTGATATATTCTGATGCGGCCACAACAGATCATCCGTTCTGGCCGCTTGCTGCCTGTCGACGACGTGGAAAACGCTATCTGTCCTATGGTCTCCGTCATTCCTACCAGGGTGAATTTTGGTGAAGCAGGCAATGTTCTTCATAAAATCCAGTCTCGTGCTTCTGCGATGGTCGAGGTGGAGCATGTTCCACTGGGGAAAGTACAAAACTGGGTTCGACCGTCGGGAGGGACGCTGTTTGAACTATTGTTTTCTGTCTCCCTCGAGACGAACGAAGTTGAAACTGACATATGGGATATACTTCAAAGTGAATTTCCTCAGGCAGATGTGCGTCATCCACAGTTAATCTATCTGCAAAGGGTTAACCTTCCTTTCAGTATGCTCTTTCTGTCGAGGTCGTATTGGACCCACGGAATGACACAGTCGTCGTCCAGGCGGCATGGATGAACGACCGTCTGGACGAATCCGTCGTTCGGGAACTCCTCGGTGATTTCGAGAGCATCATACTTGATGTTGGCGCTGGTCGTATCCTGTCTCACTTGTCTGGCGTTTCGTCGTCGACCACTGGTATTTTCGAGGACTTGGAAGACACAAACACAGAATATACCGGCATCATTTCTGATCCTCGTCTCCTCATCAAACTCCGAGGGGCAATCTCAGAGTTCCTCAGCATCAACGAAGAACTCTTGAACGATGATGTATCTTTCATTACAGTTGGCCTAGACTCCATCAAGTCTGTAGGGTTGGCGCGCACATTGAGAAAGCTAGGACACGATATTCGAGCGGAAGAAATCATGAAGTTTTCCTCTCTAAGAATGCTCACCAACTTCCTCACAGCTGGCCGTGTTGCCTCTCATCGCGAGACCGATCACAGCGCGTTTTTATCCACCTCAGCCAGAATACAAAGCTCGTTTTCTGTCGATGATATAAAATTATCTTCAACCGATTCTGTCATGTTGTTCCCAACCACTACACTTCAGGCTGGTATGTTGACCCAGGTAAGGTTGTTGCTTGGCGCAACGGCATCGACTCATTGGCATATAGACGATAAGTTCACAAGGCTCCCTTTATGTTCACGCTTTCCCCTTGAAACTCGTTTCTGGAGTACTGCTTGACGAGCTGGAGAGAGCCTGCTTGCAGGTCATTGAAACATTTGACATCCTCCGCACATCATTCCATTTTAGCCCCGAGTCAGGATTATGGGCACAAGCAGTCCACTCAACCTCCATAACCAAGGTGACGAGGGACGATTTTGCAACGAAAGAGGATTATGAACACAAACTCTCCATCTTCATTGCATCAGCCAAGCCCACCAAAGAGAGCGACTTGCACACACCACCTATATGGATTCGGGTCTTTGTTCCATCGCCTACCTCTCCCGAAGGGGCTCGTCTTGTCCTCATCATGCATCACTCCTTGTACGATGGCCTCTCCGTTGGAATGCTCCTGGATGCTATTCAGTCAATGTACCGGCGTTCAGAAAGTACGTCCTTAACACGTCCACCGCAGTTCCACAGCCTTCTTCGATATATATTGGATCAAGAGGAAGCTGGAGTTTCATTCTGGACCCAGACCCTCAACGGCTTCCATCCTTCGACATTACCAATTCGAGCAGAATTTAAACATCACATTTCTTCCCATATCATCTCGCAAACCTTCTCCTACGATCCGGGGCTACTGAATATTGCTTTACGGCGGTCGGCAGCAACAGTCCAGTGTTTAGGACAGGCTGTGTGGGGGAAGTTGATGATAGAGCTCATTGGGTCTACCGACGTCGTTTTCGGTCACACTGTCTCAGGTCGAAGCATTCCCGATGCTGAGGATGTCATCGGACCTGTGTTGGTGCGTTTTTTTTCACCCTTTATGGCCGAATTTTTGACCGGATCTCGCAGAACACGATACCATGCCGTATTCGCCTTCAAGAGGGCCTCAGCAACATAGATCTCTTACGATCAATACATAAACACAACGTCGATGCCCTCCCATGGCAACATGCCTCTCTTCGCTCAATACAACGCAAGATGGGCTTCTCACAATTATGGGAAAGTCTCTTCCTCTTTCAACCTCGCATCGAGAGTGATATCGCGGCTGAACCCTTGTGGAGCTTCGAAACAGAGGAGGACGAAGAGGCGCAAATCCAAGTAAATCTTAGTTCTTGTTTTGCTGGCCAAGGCTGACTATCAATGCAGTACGCATTTGCTCTGGAATTACACCAGCTGGAAAACAGTTTCACCCTCAAGGCTGCCTGCCGTCCGGAATATATGGAGGAAGTGCAACTCAAAGCTTTGCTGGATCGCTTCCAAAAACTCTTTGAGACTCTTATCAACCACTTGGATGCCTTTGCTTTGGATGATGTCTTGCTACAGATATCTGAAGACAGGCAGAGGCAAACCTCTTCAGTACCAAACCAGATTCAGGAAGCGCCGATCCTGCCTGAGATCAAATCCCTTTTGGTTGCTATCACCAATATGCCCCCTACAACCTTCTCGTCCATCACGCCTCTTGCGGCCTTAGGAATCGATTCCATCACTGCAATTCAGATCGTGTCTCGATTCAGACAAGCTGGACTAGCGCTCAGCACCAACGACGTCATCACGAGTCGTACAATTGGCGAAATGGCGGCGAAAGTCAGGCCATGGGTGGATGATAATATTCTCGAACATCGATCCATGCATACGTTACACGTATCTGATGAGGAGAGAGCTGGTATTGTCTCACGGATTGGTTCTCTGTCGGATTCCATCGAGGATATTTTGCCCACGTCCTCTGGCATGAAGTGGTTAATTGGTTCTTGGCAGAGAAGTGGGCGTACATCATTTCACCATGCCTTTGCCTTCAAGCTTGCGCCAGATGTTAATATTTCGAAGCTCCACGAGTCATGGACGTCTCTATTGAAACATCTACCCTTGCTTCGTTCTACCTTTGCTTGTGCATACGGCGAAAGTGACCCTCGCATTGTCATCTTCAAACCCGGCTCATTCCCTGATACTTGGTCGAATGAGCATGCCTCAGGCGGACAAGGCCCCGAACTCGTCGCTACTAGAATCAGGGAGCTATTATCGTCACCACCCTCGATGACAACACCACCTACGAGAGCTATTTTATACCAATCTTCCGAGGCAAATTATTTAATCCTCTATCTGCACCATTTCCAGTACGACGCCTGGTGCCTACCTCTCATTATCGACGATCTCTTGCGGATTTATCTCGGTTTAGCACCTGTATCGTCAAACAACATTCGCCCCTTTCTACAAGTTTCTGGCCCCACCGAGGAGAACTTGTCACAACAGAAAATTTACTGGCAGAGGTCTCTCGGGGAGACTTTTGTACCTGTCCTCTTCCCAACCCTGCTCCCAAAGCTTTCTGAGACGCTCGCGCGGACAATTTATACATCACACAAAGCCATTTGTGGGGCATCCATATGCGCCGATCGTGCAAGGTCCTTAGGAGTAACGCTTCCCTCGGTGTTTTTGGCGTGCTGGGCTTTGGTGCAAAGCTCTTATACTTCATCGTCCTCTGCAACATTAGGCCTCTGGCAAGCCGGTCGGTCTGGTTTGTTAGATGATATATCTCAACTCGCATCTCCGTGCTTAAATGTCGTACCCATGTGCATTCCGGTACCCGAAGGAAGTGCAACGATTGACATCGCAAAAGACATCTCTAGTGATCTTCGAGATCGTTCACCAGTCATCGCACAAAGTAATCTAATCGACGTCAACCGTTGGGTGGGAGCTAGTGAAAGACCTCTATGCAATGTCGTCGTCAACATCATACCAACTGCACCAGAGACGACCACGAAAGCCGAATTAATGGAACAAGTTGAGGTTGGTCGTGCTGTTTTTTGAATTTGCTTACAGTGGTATTTACGTATACAATAGCTGCCCTTCTACATTCCTTCCATGATTTCAGTAGAATCGAATCCAACTGTCGATCTTTTAGCAATTACGAAGCTAGTTCAGGTAAGGATAAAGTATGGCTTGGGATCTTAACGTCATTAACGTCTTTTATAGAACGATATAATTGTTGACTTCGCAGTTTTGCCTCAACATGACACGATTTTGATGTCGATTGACGTCGCGGCGCATATGATGGATAGCAATCAGGCAGAAAGCATAGTAGAACAATGGGCAAGTACGGTCAGAGATACGCTGGGTATCTCGTAATAGCTAGTTTAATGGCCACGGCGAGCCGCATGCAAGCATTCATCTTCTAGACCACCGATCCATACTACCTCAATTCCAGCCTCTTTCAACTTATGTGCACCTTCACAATTGACGAAATCGTCAGGTTCTCCAACTCCAATGAAACAACGCCTAATATTCGCTTTGATGAGAGCGTCTGCACATGGCGGCAACCCAGAAGATCGAACAGAGCATGGCTCCAGTGTCGTGTATACATCCACACGAGCTAAGACAGACTCAAGATCGACGGGTGAGGGAGATGGGAGGAGTGCGGATAAATCTTTGAGCGAGAGGTTCCGGGCTTTAGCTAGCGCATTTGCTTCCGCATGTGTGTTTCCAGGAAGCTCTCTGGAATATCCAGAAGCTAGAACCACAGGTGCACTGGACTCGTTCGGCCATCGAACTACGAGAATGCATCCAACACAAAAGGCGGTTGGAACTGGTTCGCATTTCTCTGCCTCTATAAGAGCCAGACGAAGAAAATGAATATGATCAGCTAAAACATGAGATTGAGACTACGAGTTGAGATTTTACTGTGGATTACACTAACCATCCATCTCGAGACTGCAAGGAGACTGATTTAAGAGTTTTGAGCGTTGCTTACGTACTCTCAACAAACTTCGGTTGAACCAGTGCTGGGCTTGTACGAGTGCCACTCCAAGACTCTACTCATTCACCATGTCATCTCTCGACGAAATCCATGCTTCCCACGTCGAACAAGATGACTCAATGCTGGGTCTCGGTCAAGAAGACGAAGGCGAGGGTGACGACGCAGAGGGAGAAGGTGACGGTGATGTTATCATGCCCAATGCGTCGGATGATAGCTCTGAGGAAGGAGAAGACGATGAAGAGGAGGCAAGACGGGTCAGGGAGGGCTTCATTGTCGACGAGGATGACGAGGAAGAGGTTGAAGAAGACGACGGCGAAGAACGTCGGAAAAGACGGAAAAGACGAAAGAAACACCACCGTAGGCGTGCGTCTATTTTCTCTCTCATGCTCGCCTCTGTTCTACGTGTGCTAAACTGTATTTGTAGGCGAAGAAGACGACGAGGGACTCGAAGAAGAGGACCTTGAGCTATTAGAGGAGAACACTGGAGCGTCATTCAAGAAAAATCGTCTCACTCGCCTTCGACGAGGACGAGATTCCGATTCCCCGTCATTCTCTTCATCAAAGCGGAAGCTTCTTGTAGATTCCTCTGATGATGACCTTGACAATGAAGAGCTCCCCCAAGTGTCGGATATTCAGCGAATCTGGGATGATCGGGGAGAGGAGGATGATGATGAGAACGACATGGACGATTTCATCGACGACGAGGAGGAAGAAGGAGGAATAGCCATGGATGAAGAAGCACGCGAGGAACGTAGAAGGGAAAAGAAGCAAGAACAAGAACGGCGAAAGAAAGCTCGGGGTATACATCCAGAACTGGCAGGTATAGACGCAAAGTAAGTATACTTCCTTGGCTTTGGGTCAGCTCCTTATGATAATTCTTAGTGCTTGGGATGAAATACACGACGTTTTTGGTGACGGCCACGAATATGATTGGGCTTTGGAAGGAGAGGAAGAAGCCTTATACGAGGATCATCCCAAACCTGACATGCAGTTACATGACGTGTGTATCAACTCAGCATTTACGTGTCCTTTGATAAACAACGACCTCTTGTATCACAGGTTTTTGAACCCTCGGAAATCAAGAAGAGGATGTTGACCGATGACGACGACCTGATCCGAGCTCAAGATATCCCAGAGCGCATGCAACTCGCGACCTCATCAATATCACCGTCTTCCAGTCTTTCATTGCATACACAGTTAACAGAGGCAGATCTGGGAGGTGCTGCTATGTGGGTTACTCAGCGCCTCTCTGTCCGGAAAACACGCGAATTCTTCAGTTCTTCTGGCCAATACTCACACTTGCAAGGAGCCTTGGTTATGGCCGTCACCTTTGCTCTGCGATATCTTTTCGTCGAAGAGTTTGAGGTTCCTTACATCTGGACTCACAAACGAGATTATATCCGTCATTTTGATGCATCAGACATAAAGGCTCGCCAGGAACTCTTAACTCTCGGCGAACTTTGGCGTATCTATGCTCTTGGACAGAAGTATCGCTCAATGATAGAACGGCGAGCAGCCATGACATCATTGTACCGAAGGCTTGGAGTCCAAGACCCATATTTCGAGGACACTGTAAGCCCGCAGGTTGAAAGTGTGGAGCTTGTTGCGGATTGCACAGAATGGTTATCCATGAAATACAAAGATCAAAAGCAGTCTGATCTGGAATTCCACTTTCATGACGATGAAGAGACCGAAGTCATCAAAAAGCGGAAAATGCCTAGTCGAGTTTCCAATTATGAAATTTTGAAGAAGAGCATCGTGGCCAAACTTGCCGAGGTTTGTTGATAATACCAATTGACCGAGTAATTTTCTGAATAATTCTCCCTAGGGCTTTGGCATCCAATCTCATCAAATCGTTCTCAATTTCTTTTCCACTGATGGCCGCGTTCATTTTGTTGACGACCAGGAGCTAAATCCAACTGCATTTGCAGAGCAATTTTGTGACCCAGATCCCACGAAAGCTCAACCAGCACAAGAACTTCTCCGTCGTGCTCGTGTCATCCTTTCCACAGAACTCGGAAAAGATCCGTTACTCAGAAATCACATCAGAAAGGTATTTCAAGAAGAAGCTCTCATATCTGTGGAGCCCACAGAGCGCGGCATCACAAAAATCGATGAGAATCACAATTATTTTGTTGGTGTCAAGTTTCTCCTAGTTGTGCAATGCCATTGATTCCCATTGCCTAGAATTTCAAGTACCTTCTCAACAAGCCTATTTGTGACATGCTTGATTCGCCACAATTCCTGAACATCCTCCAGGCAGAGTCCGAGCATCTGGTCATCGTCTCGATTCAAATACCTGCCGAAGTGAAATCCGTATTTGAACGGAAGCTGAATGAGGCGTTCGCTTCAGACAGTTTCAGTGACGCTGCAAGGCCTTGGAACGAAGAACGTTCCCGCATTGTTCACGAAGCCCTTGAAGAGCATCTTATCCCAGTAGGCGCCAAATGGGCTCGTGAATACATCAGAGAAGAAGTCGAGGATTTCCTTGCTGGACAGTATGCCCTTCATTTACGCAAGGTAAGATATGGTTCGTGTTGGGATATTTTTTTGACTAATTTGTAACCCAGCGCATCGACGTGGCACCTTTCCGTACAAATGCGAACCAATTCTCCGAGCTACCCTCATCTGTCCTCGCCATATCTTGGGGCAAGGGCGATCCCCATAAAGATGCTATCACTATGGTCTTTGTTGACGAGGAAGGTCGCAAGCGTGAGCAAACGAAAATCGACAATCTCTATGACCCCGAAATGGTGGATGAATTCGTTGATATGATTCGTCGACGGAAACCGAACGTAATCGCGATCGGAGGATTTTCTGTGGCAACATTCAAACTCTCGCAATTGCTCAAAAAAAGCCTTTCTGAAGCGGGGCAGAAGGAAACAGATGAACAGACCGCTAAGATATTCGCGATTTCTGTCGCATACGTCCTCGACGATGTGGCCCGTATTTACCAGCACAGCGATCGTGCTAGTGATGAATTCAGCGCGTTATCACTGACAGCCAAATATTGCGTTGGGCTTGCAAGATATATGCAAAGCCCTCTCAATGAGTACGCAGCGTTGGGTTCAGATATCACCGCCATTGCATTTGAAGACGATGATCAACATCTGGTAAATGCCTCAGCATCTCATACTCTGTGTAACACTCAAACGATAACTCTAGGTGCCACAAGAGAAATTGCTATCGGCATTTGAACGAACACTAGTTGATGTCACGAACGCAGTCGGCGTTGACATCAATCGTGCTGTTGCTGATCCGTACTATCAGCATCTTTTACCCTTCGTTTGCGGCCTTGGTCCTCGGAAGGCTGAGGTTCTTGTGAAGAAAATTGGCTCATTGGTTCGTTGACTGTTTCTACACCCACTTGTTTTTCTAAGTCATTTCTCAGGGTGGAAACCTTGTTAATCGCGATCAATTTATCAAGGGATCGCTCTTGACAACCAAAATATTTCTGAATGCGGCAAGCTTCTTGCGGATATCTCAGGATCCGACATCCAAGTCCTCAAAGAATCGTCGCGATGATGAAATGGCTTCCGATCCTTTGGACGATACTCGCATCCACCCTGAAGATTATGAACTAGCACGCAAGATGGCAACAGATGCACTTGAACTCGATGAAGAAGACGTACACGACGAGCATCCGTCCAACGTTGTTACTATGCTCATGAACGATCAAGATAACGCTAAAAAACTTTCAGAGCTCAACTTGGATGAGTTTGCGATCAGTCTTTATGAGGCCAACAATGATCAGAAACGACACACTCTCAACCTCATCCGAGACGAGCTTCAGAAGCCTTACAAAGAGCAACGTGATCTGTTCCGCCTCCCCACATCATGGGATGTTGTGACGATGCTCACAGGGGAGACACCCAAAACCTTGCGTGTTGGTCTCGTTGTCTCTGCTCAGGTCGTCCGGATGAAAGGCCTGACCGTCTACACTCGCCTTGATTCTGGTCTTGAGGGCGTCATCCTTCCGGAATACTTATCAGACACACCACCTTCGAACGCTTCGGATGTTGTCGCCAAAGGCCAAACCATTCCGGGTGTAATTCTTGATGTCAAACTCGACATAGAACAGGACTCAGCTATCATTGAACTGTCATCACGGCCTGCTGATGTGCAAACTGGAGACAGCGTATTCCGGCGCGTACGACCAGACAATTACTGGGATCCCACCAAGTATGAAAAAGATCGTGAAGTTTTGGTCAGAAAAAAAAGAGCAGATGTCAACAGAGCTAGGCGAGTTATCAAACATCCCAACTTTTACAATTTCAACACAAGTCAAGCCGAAGCATACCTGGACAAACAGCAGCGTGGTGATGTAGTCATCCGTCCATCTTCAAAAGGTTCCGACCATTTGGCCGTGACATGGAAAGTAGATGACAAGTTGTATCAGCATATCGGTGCGCTCTTTCTGAGTCTTTTCCATGGGGAAGGGGGCCAATGTTCTTTTCATAGATGTTACCGAGCAGAATGTTGATCCTACCGGTCAAACCACTGGACAACTCGTAGTAGACTCTACGCACAGCTACGCAGATCTGGATGAGTTGATTGTCAATCACGTGCAAGCCATGGCACGCAGATGTGAAGAACTCATGGCACACGAGAAATTCAAGCAAGGACGAGAAGACGAGTTGCGTAAGTTGCATGTCAGCTTTCAGCTTGCCACCTTGCTCACTCTACCCGGTCAGATCTATTCCTGAAGAACTTCCTTGCTGCCAACCCTGCTAAAAGCATGTACGGGTTTACTCTTAATCGAAAACGACCTGGTCATTTCAATCTTTGCTTCTTGGCCAATAAAAATTCTGCTGTGCAGACATGGGCAAGTATTTAAGTACCATTCCATGACCGGTGTTTAAGTGATTTCTATCAACAGCCTGTGAGAGTCGCTCCTGAAGCATACTACTTGTTCGATGCTGCAGCTGTGGGTGTTCCTGAACTTTGTGATGCATTCAAAGTTCGGTGAGTACTTCATACAATATATTCATTACTATCCTTAAACTTGCTATTCAGACATCTCCATGAATCACAAAATATTGCCAGCAATGTGGCTGGCGGGAAGACACCCTTTGGTGCGGGATCACGGACACCTGCACGACCGCAGACCGGGGGCGCAACCCCAGGACGAATGTCCGTTCGTCAGGTTGGGAGAACTCCCAACCCTTACAGCGGTGCTACGCCTTACAATGGGCCTTTGCCTTCCGGTGGGCCTGGTCCTGCTGGCGGCTATGTACCCTCTCAAACACCATACGGCTATCAAACGCCTTCCCATCGGCCACCAAGTTTCCAACCTCCTTCACAAGTTCCCGCTGGGATGAACCCTCAGCGAGCTGCCATGATACAACAAAATGGAGGAGCTTCTGGGTGGAGTCAAGGTTCCGGTTGGTCATGAGAAATCGTATCAGTTTTGTCTCGCGCAACTCGTGCTCGAGTTTGCAATTGGCTACCATGTATAGTAACATATGTTGAGTATATATATTTTCATGTCTATCAGGTGATGTATTGACCTCAGCGAACTTGTTTGATGTCATGAACGAAGACAGTCCGCGTCGAGTCACCATGCCAGCCTCTATTGCTACTTGCACTAACCAAAAACCGGGCACCAGGATCGATCACTCCATATCTCAACGGTGAAGACAAAAACATGCCGCAAGAAAACATGAGGGACTTACGCATTTGGGAAATGTATCCTCCATGGTGACCAGGAATTATCTTGAATTGAACCCCACTCTTGGCTTTGTTTGACAAATCCGACTCCGAAACCTCGGCCACATTCCAAAGTCGTATGTTGTCAATAGATGCACTGTTGGACTTTGGTGAAAAAGGGACATCTGTGCCTTGAGAGTAGGTTTACCATGCAATGTGCCGACAGTCTGGGAAAGCCACCACACAGGAAACAACCCCAGAGCTCAAAGGATTCCTCAACGTCTTCAGAAGCCTTGGCATGTTGCGTGGACCAGAACGTCCTAGAAGTCGGACGTCCCAGACATCAACGGTGCCGTTACGTCTTCCAGCGTAAATTTGCCCGCCGTCAGCAGACCAACAAGCCTGTCATGGATTATAAATTATAGGACGAAGGGCACAAGAAAAAATATAGTCACGGAAAGGCACCATGGAGGAGTTTTCTCACTCATCCAAAGTCTTCCGACTCCGCTACCAACGGTATCAACCCTTCGATCCCACAAAATGACCTGCCCATCAATGGAAGCAGTCATGAAAAGGTCGGATGAATACATTGAATAAGTAGCAGAGTCCAACAAAAGTGGAGCATTTTTGGGAGGTGGGATTAGACCGAGAGTGGTCTTTGGTGGTGGTTGCAGAGAGTTTGGCTCGTTTTGTTCGTCCTCTGGTTCGTCATCAAAAAGGGGATCAAATGAAGCGTCTGATTTAGAATCTGAGTCAGGCTCTTTGACTGCGGCGTCAGCATCTGGGCGGCTGGGCTGAATGGCACCGCGTGGCGCATTTGCCTCCTGATAAGGCGGTTGTGTCAACGTTTGGGTGGCGTCTGAGTACGCCGAGCCAAGAGGTCGTACAGCAATCGCTGCAAGCTGTGCACCATGCGCTGTAAAAGTCCTTACACGTTGGCCATTGTTGAGATCCCATTGCTAGATTGAATGCATTGCAGCAAACCGATGCAAGACAACAACAGAAGGCTACCTACAATTGCGTCACCATCCCAGCCAGCGCTGAAAAAGCCTTTCTCGTCATGGGT
>JABAJT010009807.1:10198-21850 GCA_018850275.1 Tephrocybe sp. 9174TJB
CCTCTTGACTTCATTGCCACATTAAGTGCATCGATATCGGGCGATGAAGGAATTATCTATGAAATTAAAAAGCCCGGACACCCCGATGCACTAGTACTATGGTGATGGGCGCCACGGAGCGTCATAACCAGGCGATCTCCAGGCGCTGATTACCTGCCCCGGTTTGTCGACAATGTGGCATCATGCCATCTTGACACTGATAATGTTTATCCAGGCTGGGGTCTGATGTGGAAGCATTCCAAGGTAATCGAGCCCTGGAAGTGTTTTGTGGGGCGTGTCTCAATGGTTCCTTCGAAGCCTTGCTTGCTACTGGGCTTTTTTCGAAGATTTTGGGCTCATGAGATTTCCTGTCGCTCGTCCCTAACTAAGCCCTGGGTACTTTCTTCTGGTTGACTTTTGCGTCCTTGCAGAATGCGTCCCGTTCTAGTATCCGTACTTGTGCCGTTACAACAGAGTAGCACTCCTGGTCTCTTTGTCAGAGAGAGGACGAATCGACCTGTCCTGATATAATGAGAAAGGACCAGTCGAGGTCTAATACCCAATCACCCCTTTGACGGTCAGTAAGCATTTTCAAATCAACACAATTACCGATTGTGACACGAACGTAGCTAAGGCGCTGAGCTACCAGGGCACTGTGTATGTCATTTAGACATGGTAATTCATTGATTGTCACTATCCAGCTATAGCTAAATGCTGACAGGATCCTGTCATTGACATGTATTAGATTTATACTTGTAGGCATGATTAATTCTAATAGAAATAAATGTACGCTGCATGAAGGCCACAAGGCCCTAGATTTTGACCCTGGTATTTCAATCTTCCAAAGTGCACGCAACCTGCTTGCAACTCTCGACGTCATTGCATGTCAGATTCAGATTCATCGGGAACATTCAGGGCGCTCCCTGAGGTGACCTGACGCCACGCCGTCGGATCTGCACTATGCATAAGCGTGTCTTGGCAAACATAGGCGAACTGCCAAATACCCTCAATTTCTGGACGACGGGCAGTAAAGATAGAGTATTGATGTATCTTACGAGTTAGGGCTGCGCAGATCCTGATATAATGAGTAGGTCTATGAGCATATTATTGCCCCCTCAAGAGGAGCGAATGGTCGTTGACATGCAATCATTGCGTAAACTGCTCATAGCGTGCCATGAGTGAGCACAACTTTTCTGGCATGTCCACTGTCATACTGGCGGTTGCAAGCAGCGTTCTGGGGGTCCAGGAACAGGGTAAGGGCAGCAAAGATTCAAGAATGGGCCCGCTGACCAAACAGGTATCGTTGCTAGGTATTGTTAGAATGGAGGGCATGACGATACTACTCACCGAGGCACGGTTTGAAATTGGTCCAAGGAGAGGTCGGGTCGACAAAAAATGCGAAAGAGTGAAGCTGTGCTGTTTCCTACGAATTTATGCCTTAGTTCCAATGGTATTAGCTATCAGAACCTACAACTATCAAAATGGATGGAGGAGCATTTGCGGAATTTATGCCTACGCCGGTTAAAACATGACTCGACATATGGGCTCTCTGTATAGCAACATGAAACATTTTATGAGGGTTGCACAAAATGGGGCACAAGGGAGTACTAGACACATTACGAACCCATTCAGAATCCTCCATGTATGTACTAATAGAAATCGTCCATCGCCTCCGCACCTTGCCACTGGAAGGTTAGGTACCATTGTGAGAGGGTATCGAGTTCCTGCCTTTGGGCTTTCGTTTGTCAATGCCACAGTCTCAGAAGGCATAGCAGACATGGCAGATTCACAAATATGAATGTCTCGGGTCACCGCCGGCATAGAAACATGGCAGTGAGTGTCAAGTAGTCAAGTCTCTGTAGTCATTATTAATTGGACGGGAGCAGAGTGAGCTTGCGTGACTAAATAACCGGGCCCCGGCTCCCGGTATATCCAGTTCCGAAGTCAAAATCAATAGGGACCTGAATCCATCTCGAAATAAAAATGGATTCTGTGCGAGTGGAGTACGGCAGAAATCTAAAGTCTAAATCAATTTTAGTTCCCTTTGATGTTAAGATGCGACAGTGGTCGTGAAGCACGAATCCTGGACAAAGGAAACATACGTGAGCAAACTTGGTATGCTTGGTCAGTCTCCGTCCGGGGACCAACGCTCACTAGACGAACATGAAACGTCTATGATGGGCGAGTTCCATCGAGGCTCTGATCTAGCAGACGAGTCTAGGTGCAGTAACCTTTCGGAAGGTGCTTCTAACTACTCAACCTCTAGTCCTTTGGTCATGTGGGACTTCTATAGAATTCTACTTGGCAAGATACCGAGTGTCTAATTTCAAAGCCTAACGTCTGGAGTCGGGCTTCAATCGATAGAATGGCGTTTAAAAGGACGCCGTAAACATGCTCAAGAAATTGACAACGAAGAGCGCAATGAAATTGTCGTTTCGTCGATGGTCACAATCATTGAAGAAAGCAATCTTCTCCATTGAAGGAGAACGAACATTTATCCTAGGCGTGTAGTCCTAGTTACCTTTCTTTGTGTCCTTCCACTGATGATTAAGCATCGACGGAGCTATAGGCGAGGCCATGAGATACCAGTGACCCCTTAGAACAGCTGTACCATCAATGCATATCAATTTGGTTTCACGATGTATGGAGGAAGCCAACATACATGCAGAAGGGGAAAACCATGAAAAGGGGATCGATTAAGTCCTCAAGTTCCATGTCCTGAAACAAAGAAAAATAGTGATTGCACGAGAGTGCATGACGAACAATTCCACGAACAGTCTGGATATATGCTCTAGAAGGTTCTGAGATGTAAAGATCACCACAGAATTGACCTAGGATCCAAACAGAAAATTTCTGAAAGCAGCGGGTGCACAAACATCCACTTATTTCCCATGCGTACCTGCGTACAACGCTGAAAAGCCTGCATTTGGTGAAACGGATTAGTATAACCATAGTACGTCTAAGGTTCGGTTACGTGTTGTTGTGGAGGGACAGAGTTACGCATAGGTAGGCGATATGAATCATGTGGTATTACACCAACGTGGTGAATTGGAGCTGCCTTGGAGGTACACAGTTGCGAAGTGTCATGACTTTTGCATCAAGCGCCCGAAGCGCCTGTCTTGCCGATAGACAGGATTGTCAACCGGCAAGGTCGTGTCGGATTTTGTTGAGGGTCAAGATTCGCCTGGGGTTGGGTCCCGCTATGAATATGATTCGTATACCTGGCTAGGCATGAGGGCCATAGGTATCTACTTCGTGCGTAGAACCAACGCAAGGACACATGTCACGTTACTAAAAAAAATAGGAACCTCGACTTCAATAAGGGACCGAGGCCGAACGGTGCCTAGATCGATTGAATCAGAGAGGGGAATGTAACGCTACCTAGACGTGGAGCGTCGTAGAGATTCGTCCTTGGGCATGGGTCATACGGTGATACGGAAGCTCGTGGAGATGACCGTTTACATATCAATTGTTGGGTTATCAAGATACATGGAACCTGTTGGGTTGTAAGTTCCAAAGGTACGTGGTCAACGTACTTGGCGAATATCTAACCTTACCTTTAGCCCGTGAACTAGGGAAAAAAGGAGGTAACCATCGTAAGCAACTTTTATAGGAACTCGCAAGATAGCATGACCTCAGTTTATTAGGCGGTGAAAGGATACCGCTGCCTGTGATAAGGTCATAATCGTTGTTGCTAATGCAAGTTTCGTCGTAGGGGGTTGAGTGAAGGCGGCTACAAAATACCGTTCCGATCGCAGTGAACCATCATGTGAATGGTTGAAGCAGGATTTGTTCCCACACAGATGGTCATGTTCGACTGGCAGAGACATGACAGCGCAGAGCAGGCCATCTGTTTGACGGCCAAACTGGTCCGTTCCGTGTTGAACAAATAAAGCCAAGCCGAAACGGAAATTTGACTCACTCCTTCCGCTAAAGCCAAACTTGTCTCCGTTCCCAGTTTACTGTTGACTTTTGCATGGCCTTGACGTCGTTACATGGGAAACGGGTCCATTTGAGGTAGATCTTCACCATATATGGATCAATACATGCGTTCTGAAACCTTTTTCGCTAGGAATCTCATACTCTCGGTTTGCGGTTTCAGCAACGGAGATTCCAGTGGGGTTACGGTCGGCATTGGCTCAGCCTGCTCATAAAAGGAATATCACCTCGTGCTCGGTCGCTACCTTGAGTTGAGACGTGTAAGAATCTTGTCGTCGTAGAACATCGTCAGTGAATTGCGCCGTTGTGGGCGCATTAGCCCCAACTTCTTTGCTAGGTTCTGGAGATCCCAGGTACGGATGCAAGAGGATTCTTATTATCGGATCAGAATACTTTATCATATACCCCCAGTGGTATTCTCTTACACACACTGCATTTGAATTTCGCTCGAAATTGTGACAATCTCATCGGGAACTGGTTTTGGAAGCGCTTTGCGCCGTGATTGACTCTGGATATGTGGCTTACGATACTTGTTTATAAGGATACGATTCGTCGCCTACCAGTGTCTGATCTTCCGCGCCCTCCCAATGCCTTCGACCGGCTCCCCAGACTTATACTTGCCCATCTTTGCGGGCCAGGGGACATCGGCCGCATCCTCCTCCAAAACTCGACACCTCGCCTTATCGGATGCTTCGTCACCGTCAGGTTCCGTACTCATCTCTGCGTGTCATGATGCCTTTCACCAGGAGCTATCTTCTCTCCCGCCTGGCGACTTTTCTGCTCTGGATATCGACTTGACCGACTTCTCTTTGCCCACTGACCTCCTTTCATCACCCAAGGATCATTATCTCCACAATGCCGTCGTATCTGGCTCAACATTATTCCTTCTTCAAATATTACGCTACCTGGCCTTTGTCGATGCAACATGCATTTCAAGTGGCTCTCTTACGCCATTTAGTGACGTTTTGAAAGCCAATCTCGAACATGATTTAGGAATACTAGGTTTCTCCTCGGGTATCCTTCCTGCCTGCGTGGTAGCGACCTCATTCAACACCTTGAATTATATATCCAAGGCAGTCGAGGCTTATCGTCTCGCTATATGGGTCGGTATACGCTCTCATCTTTACAGGGTCCGAACTCTAAATGCGGCCGCACTTGATTCGAACACCGATCTTCCTTGGAGCTTGGTATTTATGGGAATCGGCAGGGACGAAGCAGAAGAAGCTATCGCAGCCTTCAGCAAGGTAAGAGTAGGATTCACATCTCACATAACGTGGCCTTATACTTCACCGTTCTTACTCAACCTTAAGGGCGCTGAAACGGAGCTTCTTCATATAACTGCAATCATGGACGGCACGTGTGTCACTATATCAGGGCGCCCAGACATTCTTGCCGCCTTCTCCAACTTCCTCTCGACAAACGTAAACGTCGTGATTCACAAGACCACGCTCGACGCCCTGTATCACTCGCCCCAGCATAGATCTGCTACTCGTCAGCAGGTTCTTCTCGATGTCGCGTCCAGGAACATACATTTTCCCCAGTTCTCTGATATCCAAGTCCCCATTCGATCGACTTTTACTGGCGATGCCATCACCAAGGATGAGAAATCGGGAACCCTTGTAGAGCTGATCGTGGACATGCTACTACTACATCCTGTCATCTGGAGTTCTGTTGTCGAGCGTGTCGCCGAATTACTTCCTCGCAACGCTCACGTTGGGCTTCTCAATGTAGGACCAGGATTAGGCTTAATGCGGACTACAGAACGAGCTTTTCCTAGGGAGTCTACAACAACAATTGACCTGACTTCCGATTCACTTCATCGAAATTCTCCAAAGCAAGAGCCGATCGCCATCATTGGGATGGCGGTGAATATGCCAGGGGCTCCTAACGTGTCGAAACTTTGGGAAGTGCTCGAGCAAGGTATCAACACGATTTCTGAGGTATATTCAGAGACTCACAATCACACTTGCTTTTGCTGATGTGAATATGAAGATACCAGATCATCGATTCCGAGTATCGGACTATACAAATTCCAAAACATCGAAGCGGACGATGAAGGCCCATACGGGGAACTTTATTCAAGGTGCCGATGAGTTTGACAACAAGTATATCAACTTTCGCTTTTACAACGATGATAGGACATTTGACTTATTACCTTTCTTAAGGTTCTTCAAAATCAGCCCTCGGGAAGCGAAAAGCATGGACCCGCAGCAGCGCGTCCTCTTGCATACGGCGTACGAAGCTTTGGAAGATTCTGGGTATGTTCCAAATGCTACACCTACTAGTCGACCAGAAAATTTCGGGTGCTATATTGGGGTCGCCACCCACGATTACCTGCAAAATTTACGGGACGACATTGATGTATACTATAGCCCTGGTATTGATTTGTTTCTTTTCCTCAAACGATAACGTGCTCATGTTTGAACTAGGTACTCTGAAAGCTTTCTTGAGTGGCCGGATTTCGTATGCCATGCAACTCAGTGGACCATCCATCGTGGTGGATACAGCGTGCTCCTCTTCAAACGTTGCGTTGTATCAGGGCGCCCGAGCTTTGATGAACCGAGACTGCGATTCCGCATTGGTCGGTGGTGTAAATATCATCACCAGTCCTGACGTGAGTTACTATTTTCATCCTTCGACATTCCTGCCCTTAACGGAGTTTAAAGATGTTTCTTGGGCTTGATCGCGGGCATTTCTTGAGCCCGACGGGGCAATGCAAATCCTTTGATGCAACTGCAGATGGCTACTCACGCGGAGAGGGTTGTGGTGTCTTCGTTCTTAAACGGCTGTCTGATGCACTTGCCGAGAATGATCGTATTCTTGGCGTCATACGTGGGATCGAGGTGAACCAGAGCGGCCTTGCTCATTCGATCACGCACCCGCATGCTCCGACTCAGGCATCCTTATTCCAGCGAGTTTTGGAGAACTCACACGTAGACCCTCACAGAGTCAACGTCATTGAGGCACATGGTACAGGAACACAGGCAGGTGATCCGAACGAGCTGGAGAGTATTCGCAGTATCTTCTCCGTACAGAGATCGTCCGATAATCCTCTCCACATAACGTCGATAAAAGCAAATATCGGACATCTAGAGGCGGCCTCAGGCTCTGCAGGTCTGGCGAAGCTGCTTCTCATGTTCCAACACCAGACGATACCACGTCAGATCTCACTGAGGACCCTCAACCCCAAGATCGCTCCTCTTGAAAGCGACAACACCGTGATCGACATGGCTTCAGTCCCTTGGCGTGCTTCGTCTCCGGGGCTGACAAGGATTGCGATGCTCAACAACTTCGGAGCTGCAGGTTCAAACTCAACTCTCCTCGTTGAAGAACACCCCCGATCGACCACCAATAATCCGGACGGTCTGCATTTCGTATTCGGATTATCTGCCAAGGACGCCCCAGCTCTAGAAAAACTTCGATCGAAGTTCCTCGAATATCTTGGGAATAATGAATCTACCTCCCTAGCTGATATCGCTTACACAACCACCGCGCGTCGGCAAATCTATGACCACCGCCTCGCTATTTCTGCCAACAACGCCAAAGATCTTGTCATAAAGCTTCGAAGGGCTTTGACCGTCGAGGCAACCCCCAAGAATGGGAACGTGGTATTTGTGTTCTCTGGTCAGGGTGGCCAATATCTCGGAATGGGGCGCTCCCTGTACCAAACCTCTGCAGCATTCAGGTCTGATGTCGAGCACTGTCACGCTATCCTCATAAAGGCCGGCTTTCCTGGCGTTTTAGCTATCCTGAACTCAGACGGTGAAACCAGTGGTCTTACTTCTTTGGAGGAGTTTGAAGCGTACCAAGCCTGCATTTTCACGCTTCAATACGCGTTGGCTAAGCTCTGGATGTCGTGGGGGATACAGCCGGCCGCAGTTTTGGGTCATAGGTGAGTTTAAGGCAATTCTTTTACGAACGACTAAAATAGATGAGTTGTCTAGCCTTGGTGAATATGCCGCATTAGTCTTTGCGGGAGTAATCTCCGTCCATGACGCCTTGAATATTGTAGCAACCCGCGTCCGTCTAATGGTGCGGAGATGCGCCGTAAACGACAGCGGGATGATCGCAGTGAACTTGGGTCCTGCCGCAGTTCGTGACGTGCTGCGCGGGTTGCCACAATTTTCCGACCTTTCGATCGCATGCTTCAACAGCCCGATGGATTGCGTACTGTCTGGTTCGTTGACAAAACTGAAAGCGTTCAAGTGCCACCTGGACTCAGAAATTCGTTGCAAGAATATAATCCTCACTGTCCCGTTCGGGTATCATAGCCAGGCAATGGCGCCTCTTCTTGACGAGCTGAACGAAGCTTGCCGAAGAGTGGTCTTCCATGCCCCACAAATACCCATTGTTTCTAATGTACTCGGCGACGTCGTCTTCCCTGGGGACTCCTCCGTATTCGACAGCAGGTATTTCGCCCGTCATTGTGCCGAGCCTGTGCAGTTCGAGAAGGGGGTTCAAGCTTTGTTAATGAGCCTTTCTGGTACTCCGCCTGACGCTTGGATTGAAATAGGACCACATACGACAACCCTACCCATGCTCAAAGCAAACCCCGCCCTCCCTAGAGGAAGTCTCTTGCTTGCGTCGCTTCGGAAGCAACAGGATAATTGGGATACGCTCACAACGAGTCTCACACATATGTATACAAATGGACTGAACGTTCAATGGCGAAGAACGTTTGAACACCTACCCACTGTCACCTGTATCTCCCTCCCTTCGTATCCCTTCTCCCCGAGCACATTTTGGGTCGAATATAAGGAACCAACTTCGCCGGAGGATACTAATTCCACGACTGCCGATCCAGTATTGTCCACGGAGTACTCAATGCTTTCCAACTGGCTCCAATATCCATCTATAGAGAATCAGAATACCGCGATCTTCGAAACTCCTATCGAACAAGTCGCAGGGTGGATTACCGGGCACAGTGTCGGAGGCATGCCTCTTTGTCCCGCGTCCGTTTACGTTGAGCAGGCGACCTCTGCTATTTACTTGGCGTTCTCTCACCTCCATCAGTCAACACAAGGCTCACATATCGCTCTTCGAAAGATGGAATTTGTTAAGCCCTTGGTTCACGATCCGTCTATCTCTCGGACCATGATCACTACTATCGTGGTCGAGGATGGTTCCGGGACATTTAGCATCGCTTCGCGCATGTCACCAGCCTTGGACGACGTGATTCATGCTCACGGAGAGTATCGGTTACAACCGACAGCTTCGACAGTCTCTAAGTTCACGCGTACTCTCCCAAGCATATCAAGGTACATGACAGCGGTATGTCGATCGACTACTGGAGCTAGTCCAGAAGTCTTTTCGACAAGAACGGCTTACGAGGTCATCTTTCCTCGCGTTGTCGATTACTCGAAAGAGTACCGCACTATGAAATCCATCACCGTGGATGCAAGTAGCATGGAGGGATGTGCAGATGTCAGACTACCGGACAACTACGATCGAGGGAAGTTCACCACTCACCCTGTTTTCATTGATACCCTCCTCCATGTCGCGGGTTTTGTTGCGAATCTGCAAGGCCGACCCAACGATGCCTTCATCTGCAGCGAGGTTGGGGCGGTTAAGGTCATTCCTGAGCTGGTGGATAACGATGCCTCGTATACCGTTTATTGCACGAATGCATGGGTTCCAGAGGACGATATGGTTCTTGCTGATGCGTACGCGATCCTTTCGGGACACCCAAACAAGATTGTGGCCCATATCAAGGGTATGCAATTCCGTCGTCTCCGCCTTGATAGATTCAAGAAAGGGCTTTCCCTTGCTTCGGGGAACCACACTCGTCCTCCCCGTGCGCCATCTTCTGTCTCTTTCAAAGTTGAACAGGAGCCCACTCCCACTCCCTCATCCAATATTCATGATATGGTAATACGCCTCATATCCGATACTTGTGATCTCACCCCACACGATCTGGACATCAACGTTGACTTGGCATCTCTTGGAGTCGACTCCCTTATGTCCATCGAAATCTTTAGCCGTCTAGCTCGTACATTTTCCGAGGCAAAATTGAGCTCTCAGACGTTATCGTTCTGCACCACAGTCTCGGATATCATTCACGAAGTCTCCACAAAATTGAACTCGAACAGTACAATTGGAAACGACTCCCCTCTGACAGCCTTCAGCGGTACTTCTACCCCTCGCACCCTCGTTCCAGACGAAGCCTATTCCGATTCGACGCAGGAATGCGACCACATTGTGAAAGATATCCTTGCTTCTGTGCTTGATCTTGCCGCCCACGAGATTGACGACGATGCCGACTTCGATTCTCTGGGCCTAGACTCTTTAACATCAATCGAGGCACTCCATGCGCTAAAAACGGAACTTGGCTTTGAGCTCTCAAGTAACATTTTCACGACATTCCACACTCTTCGAAAGTTGCAGTCTCACCTCGCTTCACAAATATCCAAATCATCACAACTTTCCCAGCAAAAGATTACAGCGAAGCAGCATGTTCCAACAAGTCCAGAGACGATATTGACTGTTCTAAGGCTCCACAAGAACCCAGTTCCAATACAATCGACGAGTCGTGGGGGAATACCCATATTCCTTATTCACGATGGCAGCGGGCTTGTCAACTACTACGAACGCCTCTCTTGTCTTGACCGCCCAGTCTGGGCTATCCATAATCCCAACTTCTCTTCTAGCCAACCATGGGAGTGTCTCGCACAAATGGCCAGAACGTACGCCGAATTTATTGCAAATGTGACTTCGGGGCCCGTTTTCCTCGGAGGTATGTTCGGCTTCCCACACCGCGTGCTATTCATTAGTATCTTACCGTTTTGTCACTTAACAGGGTGGTCCTTCGGTGGCGTAGCCGCGTATGAAGTCGCTCGGCATCTTGAACTCATGGGTAGAACCACTCGGGGACTTCTCCTGATTGATGCCCCAAGCCCCATAGACCACGTTCCCCTATCAGATACCGTGATCGAATCTGCTCTGAACCTCGATGGGCGAAGTTCGAGCTCTTGTGAAGTTCGTGACTTGACCAAGGCACAGTTCCGCATGAACTCGAGGTTACTTGGCGATTACAAGCCCGAGCCTTTCCTCCGCGATTGTCCGCCCCTCCTCATGCTTCGTTCGAAGGAAGCATTTAATCCAATCGGTGTTAAGGTCCCCGCGTGGTTATCCGATCGAAGACAACCGGCGGCATCAACTGCTGGTTGGGAAGCCCTGTCCAAAAGGCATGTAGAGATTCGTGATATACCTGGCAATCATTTTGAGCCTTTCGTTCGTTCGAATGTATGTCCTTTGCTCTGTTTTGGGAGACTGTCTGGCTGACGATTTAACGTAGCTTGAATCGGTCTCTGCGATAATGAGAGATGGCTGTAACTATCTCGAGCGACAATGAAACCCCTGCCTCCTAACCTTGGACATGAATTGGAACATACATTATTCTTCTCATTATGTTACTATTACTCTACGACAACGATTTCATATAGTGTACAATAAATACTGCCCCCCATTTTGTGATCGAGATTGACGAATAATTCATTTCTTGGCCCTTGCTGAAACAGTCATATCAAAGAAAGAGAGAATTCGTGTTGCGTGGGACGAGCAGATTGACTAGATGGAGTGAGTAACGTACCAAAAAATCACCATTCGAACATTCCTCTATCGCATCCAGAGCAACGATAGAGGAAATAGAAGCTGAGAGTGTAGCAATCAACACAAAACCATGGCGAACTCCGTTTGCCTGGCTGGATGGTCGGGAACGCGAGCTGTAAGGAAAAA
>JABAJT010009808.1:0-18293 GCA_018850275.1 Tephrocybe sp. 9174TJB
CACATCAGTTTTCAAATTCCACTCTGAATGAGAAGAGCAGTTTGCAAATTCTGACTCTGATTAGAAGGGGCAGTTTGCAAATTCTGACTCTGATTAGAAGAAGGTATGTATTGTCTGTCATATCCAGGAATTGAACCCATGGCTTTCTGGTCAAAAAGATCAACATAGTGCAACACTTTCCATTACACTAAAAAAGCCTTAAATTGTGTACAATACTTAGGGATTAGGGATTAGAGATTAGGGCTTAGGGCTTAGGGCTTAGGGATTAGGGATTAGGGATTAGGGGATTAGGCTTAGGGTTGGGTATATATATTTTTTAATTAGGGATTAGGGATGGACTGTGCCTTGCTATTCCCACAATCCGTGTGAATCTAGTCAAGGCTCTCATTGGGGATTAGGGATTAGGGATTAGGAGTTTAGGCTTAGGATTAGGCTTAGGGTTGAGTATATCTATTTCTTTTCAAGTGGCAGTATTGTGTAGTGGTTAAGGCTATTATATTCTGTTATTTTTTAAAGAAAGTACTCTGGGTTCAACTCCCAATTGTGGCAATTTCCCACGGCTTCTAAGTTAGAGGTGAATTTGAAAACTGATGTGTTTCTCATTAGAGGTACTATTTGCAAATAGTTGACACTATAGCCTGATGGTCAGATATCTCTGGGGATTTACGAGATTTAGTGACATTGATACTACTACACAAAGAATTTACACCTATGTAACATTTGCAATGCAGTCAAAGTTGAGCCTCAGTTGATTCGCAAGAATCTCCTCGGAAGATGTTTCGGGTACAAAACAAGATTCTAGATAGATTTCCTTGTCAACCTGAGGGGACTGGCGCTTGCCCCCGCTACGATCGGGGGACGACTTCCACGTGTACCATTCTGTGACTCGGACCGCCGACTCCTGATCCGCTGGCATATACACGCATACGACTTTTCTTCTTTCCATGAGATGAGGGACCATATCTAGCTGAAGCAGTCTTCGGTTCACCTACTGATGGTCGTTGCCATTGCACGTTATTGCATGAGCCCTGTCCTTTAAATATGTAGGCTCCATTGTGCACAGTTTCACACGTACCTCCATGAGGTGATCCCTCAACTCGTGGATCAAGCATGGCCCACACATGTACAAGTATAAGTACATACCTCCTTTGCGCCATGATTGGACCATAATCAACGTCCCCCGACCTCTTGTCCTTATCGGCAATGTCATTCTTCAAAACTTTTTTCTCTCACACGAGATTAAGGGAGTCGGAAGTAGTGCGCGATCCATCTTGGCAAGAAGCAGAACCCACAGATCTTGTCATCGCGTAAGGAATTCAATGCACGTACTCTTCATTCCATTCTCAATTTGATGTATCTTGTTCCAGGATCCTGGGTGAAATTGGAGTGGGTAGAAGCACGGTATGTCCTTGGGTATACCGGAGGATTAACAAGCTGGAGGCTTACGGACCACCTCTCTCAGTTTATTAATACCTTATTCGGCAAGGACGTGGCACCAGTCGGTCACGGCCTCGAGTCTTGCACTATGTTCGTCACGGCATATCCATACCACGATTCTGAATTCCCAAACAACCGTATTGTCCTGGTCGACACGCCGGGGTTTGATGGCACGGCCGAAACATTTCTCAAGATTATGTGGCGTATAAAGGCGTGGCTAGCACAATCGTAAGTGGTAGTTCTTTTGTAAAACTTTTCCATTGAACTGATCAGCCATGATTATACCAGTTACAATGCGCACATGAAAATGGCAGGATTCATTTATCTCTACGACATCAGCTCGAATCGAAGCTTAAATCAATGGCATGGTTCATCGCGGCGTATCTTTGAAGTGTTTGAGAGGTTGTGTGGTCAGGCGGCCGCACGGAAAATCGTCCTCGTAACCACTAGGTGGGACAGCATTTTACCAGACGACTTCCGGACGGGACAGAGGCGCGAGCAGCAGTTGAAAGACAAGTACTGGAAGGATATGATCGACATTGGGTCTGCCGTTCTCCGGGGAAGTAGTCAACGGGGTTGCATCGACTTCCTCCTTGGAAAGCAAGCCATATACCCGCTACGCATTCAAAATGAACTTGAAACTATATGTTCGGCTCAAATTCCATACGCCAGATTCATCACCAGGTTTTTTAGGTCTGAGACCGCTAGTGACAAACTGGCGGCCCTTCTGAAGACGCGCAGGGAGCTAGTCCCTCAGCTATGCAGTTCTTCGGAGGATCGTGGTATTTCACGAACGGCACTTGAGAACGATGAAGAAATCAAGGCGATCCTTCGGTCGATTGCTGAAGCGGTGGAGATAAGCCAAAGGTTGTTGCAGGTATTTGGGTAGCGACTGAAATTACGAATCCATACGTCTAATTCTTCTACTTCCATGTTCTTATTGTATAAAATATTTTGTTCGGGTGCCGCTTCGCCATCCAGTAGGACCACACATTGCCAGTATATCAAGTATGATCGGTCGTAAATTGTATTGTACATCTTCTGAGTACTCCACCGATGTCTAATAATCGAAATGAAAAACGTTTAACATCTAATATGCGTTCTGTGGAGTTCAGTTTCAAAATTATAATAAAATTCACCCTAATACACAACAGGATTCTTGAAGGTATAGTACTATATGAGCTTGCCCTGCGCGAACGTCCCAGTCGCTGGTGATTTTAGCAAACGATTAATTGAATCTCAGGTGACCTGAAATTTGAATCGGGCTTATTGGTGAATCACTACTCCTGATTCGCACCAACTGAACAAACGGAATGCATATGAAGACGCCCTACGCAGGGAACGCGTACTAACGGAGTGCGAAAGATACCAAGGACGAGTGGAACATCCTCCAGGCCCCGGAATGCATACGAAAACCTTTACCTGGCGAATCTCCTTGCGAGACCCACACAGACATCTATTTCCTACGTACACTCTGTCCTACTCCTAATAATCACTGCCCACTGGCACAGATCGATATGGAAAATGTGGCATCTTATATCACTCCAACAGGGTTCAATATGCGCTCTACAGAATATGTTTAATTCCAACATGTCCAGGTCAACTCCAGAGAATAAGGCATACCCTGCTACGAAACAAATTTGCAAAGCATCCAGGATCCTTGAAGGTAGTGCGTGAGCCGGTCCTGCTCGAAGGCCTTGAGTCTCCAGCGGCACCGAACACTTTCATCATATCGCGCCGAAGGCTCTCGACGGTGGTAGTGTAGAGACAAATGCGTTTTACGATTTCAAGTGCAGATTCACAGCTGTCTTCATAACGGACGATACGAGCACCATCGTCGTAGATGTGACCCCATTCCGCTTGGATCTGTTCCTGTCGTTCCTCGCCTTTAATCGCGTGAACTTCTGACCATTTGACTGTGGTAAGGAGAACGTTTCGCGAGGCAGAGAGGTGAGCAAATCTCGATGGGCTCATAAAGTTGTTGTTGGAAGGGCTACGGTCTTGAGTCATCTCGTAAATGTAAATTATGGACGCCAACGCGGTAGGAGGGCATGTCCTAAATCAAAACTCTTGTAAGCAACTTCGAATAGCTCTGATGGATGGGGTACGAACGCAAGAAAATTGGAGATACGCTGGACATTTCCAACATCACCTGCGGTCACATCGTTGAATCCTGGTGTATCGACAAGAACAATGCGGCCTGAGGAACGCGAATTGACGTGGCCATCAACAACGAAGGGTGCGATCTTTTTGGTGTGCGATCCCTCGATGTATCCGTCGTTCACTGAGGCAACCTCACGACCAACAACAGAATTGATAAACTGCGCGACGGAAATTCACGTCGTTGGAGGGATTGAGAAGGGCCAGGGAACATACCGTGCTTTTTCCTGCGCCAATTTGGCCAATGACACTTATCTGATGTTCAGATTTGGAAATCAACGATGTACATTCTCAAAACTTACAGGATGAAGGTATCGTTTGGTTGCGCAGTTAACCCACTCGCAGACGTGAGTTGGGTGGTGACGGTTGGAGGCATGTTCGGTAGGCCCTGTGGTGACACGCGGAGGGAACCTGATTATCCCCAATGGCTTCACATTATGGCGTCAAGATCTGTCAAGATCCAGCGGTTGTGCTGTAAGGGCACGTTGAGACATCATTGACACCACGAGGCAAGGAAAGATGTCTCTGCATAAAACCTGTACATGTCACATTTAATTTGTTTTGATGTTCTCGTACACGAGGCGTCGGGATATGGAAAATGCTGTACGGTATGTGGAAAGCGATCCGGTTTATGAGTGCCTAGATAGCGTGACGTCGAAACTGGGAGACCGTACTCAGTTCGAGCTCCTCAAGTTCTATGAAACAAATTCCAGTGCGCGAAGCAATGTAGAGGAAGAGATGTGCATTACCTTTTCCATCGGAACAAAACAGAAAACGTCAAAGGTTCCTTCTCCTTCTTCGGTGTCACGACCTTCTTAGATGCTATACCGAATATCTTCGCTAATGTGATTTGAAGATAGTCTGCATCAGTTGAACCTCGGCCGACCATACCCACAATCTCTCGTGCAGTCTTTGACCTCTCATTCGGAATACCGTCGAATTTCCATCGCATGATTCTTGCTCCCCCCTCATAGATGTTGTTCCATTTTCCATGAATCTCCTGTTCGCGCGTCCTTCCCATTGTTTGTTGTGGGAGATCACTCCATTTTGAAGTTATCAGTAAGGCGCGTAAGACATGAGAGAACTTTCCAGGGTGCATGAAATCCTTGTCGGGTGGAAGACGGTCGCGTGAAATCTCATAAATGTAAATGATACCCACGGAAGTTGACGGGGGTAGTGCTCTTCAAATATTGATGTCAAGACGAGTGTCTTGCCGGAGGAGTGTCCAAGAGAATAAGTACACACCTCAGCCAATCGACTATGCTCTGTAGCGTGTTTCTATCTCCTTTGGCACTTGCGTTGAATCCAGGCGTATCCACAAGATACAACCTTCCGCCATTAGATAGGGTAGAGGCATGGTGCGCCGTGATGGCTTGGGTATGTGATCCTTCAATCAGGCTTCCATTCACGGAAGCGGCGTCGTACCCTAGGACAGAGTTGACGAACTAAAGATTATCAAGGGTGGAACATATCAGGTGTTCGTTTGAAAGAAGGTGGAAGTTCAGGGAGATATGACCCACAGAACTTTTGCCGCAGCCGACCTGGCCGAGAACACTTGGGAGAGTTGATAAGCACATGGAGAGTGAAGGGATAGTTGACACATTGGAAGGGATGCTTCACTCACAGGATGGCGGCGTCATTAGGTTCTAACTCAAAATTGGGGTTTGGGGTTCGTGGCGCCATGAATGTGATAGATAGGGGTGTGGATGTTAAATATTCCTTGGTTTGACAATGAGGAGCGGGGTTGAGGTATGTTCGCTGGACCTGATTACGGAGGGGCTCACTGTAACCACGAGTCGAGGGTGCTTGGAACACATGCTTGATTGACGCCCTCCGACCAATGTGGGAAAATCCTTTGATGTTCGATCGTTACTATTCCGGATGATCTGGTCGCAATGAATGATTCAAAGGAAAAGTGGCCACGACGTGTGATATTACAGGAAACACAGAACATTAACAACGGTCCTATTCGTCCTTCTACCTGACTCACCAACCAAGCTTGAGAAATCGAAAGAATGATGAGATAGATGCAAAGAGAAAAGAAGAATATAATTACCCGACTGATCTTCCCAAATAGCTTTGAGATGAATCCCTCCTTTCCATGACCATCATCCGGTAGGAGACCGAGGATCCTGCGGAACTCCAATCGCATGTCCTCCACTGGGAGCGCTATTTTGGGAAACATGTCAAGGATCCGACGCGCTGAATCTGTGGTTCCATCAAAACGGGCCATTTGGGATCCACGTTCGGCCATCTGGGACCAGAACTCCTTCAGCTGAGACTCACGGAGCTCCCCAACGGGGGCGCGGACGAGGTCCCATTTTACTGTCACGAGTATGACGTAACTGGGCGCCCGAGGCTCAGAGAGCTTTGTTGGGTGCATGAAGTTAGTCGTTGGGTTGTCCCTCGATTGGCTGATTTCGTGGAGATATATAATTCCCCCGAACTTCGTATTGGGGTGGCAGCTAGATGGGGTGTAAGTTTGGATTACCTCGGAAAGAAATTATGTAGTATTTACGAATGCTGGAGCCAATCGAGAATGCGGTTGACAATGGCGCGATCACTGTCCCAGGTGTCATTGAACCCAGGCGTGTCCACGACGAATACGCGACCTGCGCTCGTCGTCATCCATAAAAACGGCTCAATAGCCGATGTATGAGCATCTAAATTGTGCCCTACAGACGCTACCTCTTTACCCAGTACTCGATTGAGAAACTGAATGAACAATGTTAGATATGTATCGCATAACCTTGATGAAAGTGAATCCAAACTACCGTGCTCTTCCCTGCGCCAGTCTGTCCTAAAATTCTACAAGGGCAAAACGAGGTCTATGAATCATCCAGCCCAGATAACAGACTACATACAGGTAAACTGTGTCATTCTCTTGGATGTGAAGCTCTTCAGCAATGACTGGCTGATTCTCTGGCTTGACCTCGGTCACTTTGTTCTTTTTACGCCTTGACACCATGGGTGAGGAGGCAGATGAGCTAATGACGGATCACTGAGTAGCCCTTCGTATAAAAACAAGTACACCACGAGGTGTCCTCAATGAAGGAGCTTGTGGACATCGCTATCGCCACGCTGACAGTGATCATCCGAGTGAGCTTGGAAGACGCGTGCCGAAGGCCGTGTTTGTTCAGCATGGCAGCGCCAAACAAAGAAGAACAACGCCTGTTCTCGCTTGTCTGTCATTTCATTCGTCCCGGCAGCCTATTACAGCCTTGGGACCCTTATTGGAACATCATATACACCGTAATTGGCCTTGTATAGCAAGAAGTTTGCCGGAAAGCTCGAAAATCGCGACCTTTCTTTTTTACTAGTATGATTCAACGCGTTTGATTGTTCGATTGGATAAGAGTTAAACCAAGATTCTACAGGGGCTTTTTTTTTTATCATGTCCATCTTTGGAGCTACAACCACGCCAGCGCCACAAGCAGGCGGTGGCCTTTTTGGCGCTTCAAATACACAGCAGCAGCAACCTGCAGGAGGCCTATTTGGTGCTCCGCAAAACACGACACAGCCAACAAATCCAAATCCCCTGTTCGGTGGAAACTCAGCGACGACGACAAGTAACACAAGTGGAGGTGGCCTGTTCGGTCAAAGTACGAACACAAACAATGCGGCGCAGGGCGGAGGTCTTTTCGGTCAGCAGCAGCAGCAACAACCTGCAGGGGCAGGGGGGCTGTTTGGAAGCACTCAGGCTCAGCCAGCCGCAACGGGAGGAGGGTTATTTGGTGCTACTAATTCGCAACAGCCTGCCGCTACGTCTGGAGGACTCTTTGGCGCGTCTAACCAACAGACACAACAGCCTGCAGCCACGGGCGGCGGTCTCTTTGGTTCATCCACTACTCAGCAGCCTGCTGCCGCAGGAAATAGCTTATTTGGGGCCGCAAGCAATACAACTCAACCCGCTACAGGTGGCGGATTGTTTGGTGCTTCCACTTCAACGCAACCAACCACAGGCGGGGGACTCTTTGGTGCTCCCAGCACAACCCAACCAGCTCCAGGCGGAGGACTATTCGGTGCTTCCAGCACAACACAACCTGCTGCAGGTGGAGGACTATTTGGCGCTTCTAACACAACACAACCAGCTCCAGCCGGGGGGCTGTTCGGTGCTTCCAGTATAACTCAACCTGCTACAGGTGGTGGACTTTTCGGTGCTCCTACGACGCAACCTCAGCAACAACAGAATGGTGGAGGTCTTTTTGGTGGGGGCAGCGGAGGAGGACTGTTCGGCAGCAAGCCCGGTTTAAACATCAACACCAGCACCACAGGCACAGCTCCAACTCCCAACGCCAACCCTCTCTTCGGTGGTGGGGCATTTGGTCAATCCACGACTGCAGCTCCAGCCCAGACGACGACAAACTCGCTTTTTGGTGGCGGAAGCAGCACCCTTGGAATGAGTGCGCTGGGAGGGAGCAACCAGACAGGTGGACTCGGCAACTCGATTCTCGCCCGAACTATGGCTGGACTTTCCCAACCACAAGATCCTCAAAAGCAGCACCTTCAATTGCAGGAACGGATAGAGGGCGTGTATAACGCGTGGAGCCCTGCATCACAACAGTGTCGGTTCCAGGTAAGTTGAAGTTCCCTGCCGTCTCCTCAAAACTATCATCAATACGCTGATGTGTTGTAGTACGCATTTTATAACATTGTAGACCCTTCAAAGGTCTCGCAATTCCAGCGGCCGCAGAACATCTCGAATGAAAAGTGGGAGAAAGCCAGGCGAGAAAACCCTGATCCATCTTGGTAATCCATGAGTTTTTCATCCTTGATAGAAGGCTGATTGTACGGTCGATCGATTCAGTCTTGTCCCTGTGTTCGCTACTGGTTTCGACGACCTTCGTGCCCGTGTCGACGCCCAATCTGCCCAATCTGAAAAGCTCACACAACGTCTTACAGTTCGTTTCTTTCTCTTCATTGACTTGTTTCGCAGCTGACACTTCTTCCTTCCCGATCCCGTTCAGGACGTGAAAAAACGCCTTACTGCCCTCTCAGAACGACATACACTCTCTAATATATCTCGTCTTCAACGCGCTGCTGCGCAACAAATTCAAGTAACTCAACGCCTCCTCGCACTCATGCAACATATACATCTCTTGATCCCCGCCCTCCGTTCCTCCACGATCCGACCGGAAGAGGAACGGCTGCGCGGGCAGCTTGAAGAAGTGGAGGAAGAGATTCGAAGGGGAAGGCTCGCGGGGAAACTCAATGAGCTATGGGCACTCATCGGCGCAGTCGCTGCTGCAACGGAGAAGGGGCGAGGTGGGGACGGAAATGGGGGAGAATGGGCAGTCGTTGATGAGCAAGGTCTGGCGCAGATTGCTCAGGTACGGATGTTACGCTTTTTTTTTACCATTCAAGGCTGATGAATGTATACTCTTTTTTTGCATAGATTTTGGCGGACGAACAGGCAGGGTTGGCACACTTGACGAAGGTGCTGCAAAAGGCTCAGAAAGATTTGGGCATCATTTTGGCCGTACCAGGTGGAAGTGGGATGGAAGACACTGGTTCGTTTTCGGATTCTTCAAATTCCTGGGGATCGGGGAGTACGTTACGCGCGAGTGCGCTTCGATAAAACGATTTCGGACCGCAACTCTCTAGCAATAATGATATGACTGTTTTACGAGCCTGCCATCCAATCGCATGGGGTGACTTTTATCATGGCCGATCAACCTGGAGGAGCTGTTGGTGACTCAGTCGCTCCTTTGAAACCCCCGTATACAGAAGCAAAATAAACCCACGGTGCTCTTGGCAGATATGTACGTGGTGCGTTCTGGTGCATTGCTCATTTGAATATGCTTGTAAGTTTATCCGAAAATTTTCCGGCACTTAAATACCCCGCTTTCTCTACCCCGCATTTTGTCTCACAACCCCCCTCACCCCCCACCATCGGCCAATCTCCTTTGAAGTTGAAGAAACGCAACATGCCAAACAACGATATTGAACTCGACGTACGCCCACGGAGACATATTGCTGAGGAAAATGACTTTGTCCCTCCAACGGGGACGGATGACTTGAGCAAGCACGTAGAAGGTGAACATACACCTAGTAGAACGAAAGAAGAAACTCTCGCAGGTCGCTTACAATTTATTGGGTGCTGCGTTCCACTCTTTGTTGCTGGGTGGAATGATGGAAGTTTAGGGCCTCTTATTCCGAGGATACAAGCTGTATATAATGTTCGTGGCTTCATTTTGCTATTGTCGGGGCCAAAATGCTGACAAGAATTCGTTAGATTAATTTTACAATTGTGTCTCTGCTTTTCGTTCTAGCCTGTGTGGTATGCTCCATGTCTCTCAGATTTTGCGTCGCGCCTCAATCCCATTTGTAGGGTTTCCTGATTGGTGCTATGCTCAATTTGCCATTGTCGGACAAACTTGGGTTTGGAAAGGTAAATTACATGAACGTCTTGCTTCGATCGTCGTTATTAATCCTTGAGGTGATAGATCCTAGCACTAGGTACTTCCTCTACATCGACCGATAAGTCAGACTTCAATTAACGTCGAACCTTGATTTTAGGCTCAGTGCTTCAAATCATTGGGTTCGTACTTATGTCTCCTGGCCTTCCCTTCCCTGTCTTTGTTGTGGCATACACGATCAACAGTATCGGAGTTGCCCTCCAGGTGATTCTCCAAAACTCGAAAATCCGTCGCAAATGGTAAACTTGCCTTTCCGTCACAGGATGCCCAAGCCAACGGTTACGTAGCGAGCCTTGAACGCAACCGGGAAACAAAGATGGGCATTATGCATGCCATCTACGGTACGTTAAGAATCGTCACCAATTGATAAAAATTCTTACGCTTGTATAGGTGCGGGTGCGCTGTGCGCTCCACTTGTTGCGACTCAATTCGCCCAACACAAGCACTGGTCATACTACTTTCTCACTTCTCTTGGTATCGCGATTATTAACACCGCCGTCATCGTTGGTATCTTCCGGTTTAAAAGACAAGATGGTAAGAATCTCATGATTGTTGGGACTTTGAACGCTCACGATCCTTCTTTTCACTTTCTAGATTGTTTGATTGAGATTGGGCAAGCGATTCCCGAACGTACATCAACCGACGCAGCCAGCGAGAATGGCAAATTGTGGCAAATTTTGAGCCACAGAACCGTTCAACTCCTTGCATTCTTTATTCTATTTTACGTGGGCGTTGAGGTTACATTGGGTGGTATGGACGTTATATTCTTTGTGAAACGGATGCTCCAAATATTGTCTAGGCTGGATTGTCACGTTCATAAGACAAGAACGTCATGGTGGCCCCTCGTCTGGTTACATCTCAGCCGGCTTCTTCGGCGGTGAGAAATTCAATCTTTTGGCTTGTATTCCTATTTATTCTGCGCAGGTCTCATGGTCGGCCGTGTCGCGCTTCTATGGCTCAACAAGAAAGTGGGCATGATTCAATTAATACCCTTCTGTACGAAAGTCATTTTGAACATCAAACCTGACTAGATCGGTGAACGTCGTGTTATATTCCTCTACACATTCCTTGCTATTGGGTATGTATGCTATCTCCTGTTGCCATCTGGAAATTTACTCGTCAGCATTTGAATAGGCTCGAGTTGATCATTTGGTTTGTACCGTCTTTAGTCGGCAACGCTGTCGCCGTCTCCCTTGTGGGCATGGTTCTTGGCCCCATGTACCCAATTGCCATGAACCACGCAGGCCGTGTCTTACCTCGTTGGATGATAACTGGTTCCATTGGCTGGATAGCTGGGTTTGGAATCTCAGGCAGTGCCATTTTCCCCTTCATGACTGGCGCGATCTCCAACAAATATGGAATCAAGAGCCTGCAACCTCTGTGAGTGATTACAATCACCAAATCTTGCTTCTTTTCTGAGGGGCCGTATTTCTAGCGTGGTAGCCATGTTGGGCCTACTCGTCGTCCTGTGGGCCATCGTTCCCGGTCACCGTCGCCCAGATTAAACTAACAGCTAATCATTCTATCTTGTCCACCGGCTCTCTCCTAAGATGGTTTTAGAATCGCCATGTTGAGAATTCGGACAATACCCCTCCTTTACGCCTCAGATTGATACGGTTTATACTTGACACTGCGACTGTATTATTCGATATTAGTACTAGTATCTACTTCACTTGTTCAATAACATCACTGATCCAATCGTAACAGTTTCTTAACCTCTAGTAGGCCGAGTGAATGAGTGAGTGAGTGTCAGTGGGCCCATCAGTACTAGTTTCTTGATTTCTAGGAACTTCAAGAAATAAAATCACTTCAGATTGCACTTTAGATTGATTCCTACTCAATGACAGGTTTCCGTACAATTGACATAAAATTTCCAGCTTTCTGGCCTTCCAGGGGTTTTAATAGTCTTTGGCGCGTTTCCGGTGGTTTCCTTGGTTAAACAGCTAATTTGCTTACTGAAGCATAACACAGACAGCCACAGTTCACCATAATAATAACCGTAGTAAATACATGTATGTAGGACATGCTAATTGTCGTCGAGTTCAGCAAGAGTTAGTTCAGTGGCCATCTAATTGTGGCCATCAAGAAACGATTCCAGATTGCCGTGTGACACTTTCAGTGACATGCGCCTGCTTTCCCGTTCAATTAACTTCTTCTCTTTCTTCACTACTCCCATCCCGTCCTGAACCTTTAACGCCTCCATTTCTTGCTTTATTGCACACGAATACACGTCTAGGACACCTCAATCGCGTCGTAATCCATACATAATGCGTTTTCGTACTCTGGAAATTCGATGGCACGACAGCAAGCCCATATCTACCTGCGACTTTCAGCCTGTATCTTTCAAGAAAGCGCGTCCGAGTGCGGGGCAGGAGAAGGTATTCGCAAGCCACTCGTATAGACTGGCGACGGGCGGGGAGGACAATCATGTCAGGGTGCGTGCAGTCGACAAAGGTCTCAGGTTCCGACCACTCATTTTCGAGTAGATATGGATGGTCCATCCCAACATACGGCCTTCGACACTTGTACACGATGAAGATGCTACGAATGGACCACGGCCGCCGCGTGTTGAATACCTTGCAACGCTCAGTCGTCATTCTGCTGCTGTGAATGTAGTTCGGTTCTCTCCTAATGGTAAGTGCCAATTGTTTTCTTCAATTTACTCCACTAATGAGCGTATAGGTGAACTCATTGCTTCTGCTGGAGATGGTACGAGCCAAAGCGTTGTGACCGGTAGTCAGGGATTTACTTGACATTTCAGATGGCATGATTATTATTTGGTCGCCATCGGCTACACCTCAAGCAAGCACATATGGAAGTGATCTTACTCCAGAGGAGTTACAACACGAGAAAGAATACTGGAAACCTAGGACGAGCTTTCGGTGCGCTCTCATTGACCGTTTTCGTTCGAGTGTGCTGACTTGTACCAGATGCACCACAATGCAAGTATACGACTTGGCATGGAGCCCAAATGGCGATTATATCATTGCGGGGAGCACAGATAACACTGCGCGTATTTTCTCCGTTGCGGACGGTGCGTCAGGGGCTCATGACTCCAAGCAAGCTGACTCACCCATTTTGCCCGGCAGGCAAACCCGTACAAGAGATTGCAGAGCATTCCCACTATGTACAAGGCGTGGCCTGGGATCCCCTCAATGAGTACATTGCAACACAGAGCAGTGATCGTTCCATGCACATCTACCGCATCTCGACGAAAGGTGGTGTCTTTGAAGCGCACGCCGTCGGCAAGAATACAAAGATGCCTCATCGACACAGTCGTACACCTAGTGTTCAAGGAAATAGTCGCCCACCGCTATTCCGTAGCCAATCTATTGTCAGTGATACCGAGTCCGTTGTCAGCGAACACCACGAAACACCTTCCTCTCATGGCAAAGACGGTGCCCCTTTGACGCCTGCCACCTCCGTTGCATCGACCTCTTCCATGTTCCCACCACCCTCTGTCGAGAAACCCTCCTCACGTCGATCTTCATTCAGCGGATCTAACGCCCCAGGCTCCCCAGTGCCATATAACCGATATGGACGTTCACCCTCACCTATGCCTCCCCTTCCCGCCATCCGTGCCCAACCCTCAAATTCTGCCTGGTCGTCCATCAAACTGTATGGGGATGAGAGTTACACAAACTTTTTCCGGCGGCTCACATTCAGTCCTGACGGGGGCCTCCTTATGACACCTGCAGGCCAATTTGAGGACCCCTCTGTTATACCCCAGAAGAACACCAACAATGGGAAGGAGGATAATGGAACACCTGTACGAGGACGTAAGGGTCGCCCAACGATCAATACGACCGACCTACCAGCACCCGTGACAACGACGACAACCTCGTCTACCTCATCTGTGTATATCTACTCTCGCGCTAACTTTGCTCGCCCACCTGTTGCTCAGCTTCCCGGGCATAAGAAGGCTAGCGTTGCAGTACGCTTTTCACCAGTGTTGTATGAGCTACGACCAGGCGTTGAAGGTGAAGGACCTCCGCCTCACGAGTCTAGATACGGGGCGCTGGAGAAGGGTGTAGAAGGGACGGTAGATGTGGATGTTGTAGGACCCGTGGCAGGAGCAGAAGGTGTTGGATCATTCGCCACTCCGCAACGCGGAACTTCCCAACCACAGACTTTGATTGCTGCTCCCTCTCCAAGGCACGGACATGCGAGCGTCATGGCGTCTCCTGCGATGTCCCCGTTGGACTTACGACCACCTACACCTGCTGCGTCGAAGCCACCAACACCAAACCCTAATCAGACACCGGTTAAACCTTCCGCCAGCACCACCCCAACGACTGCTTCAGTGTTTGCATTACCGTATAGGATGTTGTATGCAGTAGTGACGATGGACACAGTCGCGATCTACGACACCCAACAAGCAGGTCCCGTGTGTCTTCTCACCAAGCTACATTACGACGAGTTCACGGATATAACATGGTACGTAGTACTCTTGGCTCATGAGTTTTAAATGTGCTGATTTTCGTTCCAGGTCCCCAGACGGACAATGTGTCATTGTTTCCTCGCGCGACGGGTACTGTACCCTCGTTACTTTTGACGAAATCATCCCAGCGCACCACATTCAGCAACACACACTTCAATTGCAATCTATCGCACACCACCACTCTGTGCCCATCACCGTGCCTAGCCCAGCGCTTCTGCCGCATGCAAGCCCAAGCCTCACACCCACGATACCCAGGAAAAGGGCTGAACCTTCATTGACGCCTTCTACCAGTGTCGATGGTGGAGAGCGTGAGCTGGCTTCGCTTCCGGCGTTGATCTCGGCGTCGGAGTCTGGTGAAGGGGAGGATAAGGACAAGGTGCAGGAACCGCCGAAGAAGAAGAGGAGGGTGGCCTTGACGCGGGTGGGAGATCTTGATTCATAGGCGCTGGTTGATAGGACAGTCTAGGATTCTTGGCTTTTTCCCCTATAGTCTTGCTTCAATCGTCGCCATCTTTATTCATATGCAACTCGGCCATCTCTAGTATTAAATGTTTATTCACTTTACTTTGTACTTGTCATCTAATATTGAATACCATCGTCGCTTTCTTGCATGATAACTAGGGGTGACTTCACCGCAATCTGTACACCTATTAGAAGCACAGAGCATCGAGGAACATGAATGATGGTGATCATTGTATGGTCCGTGCGCCATCATCAGAGTATAAAATTCATCGACGAACATATGAGCACCTCATACTTACCTTGATGGCATAAGCCCCTTCATCTACCTGGGTTTGTGGGCCGTGGAAACTCTCCATAGCACGGCGACCTTGTCCTTACAGGGAGTGTCTGCGGCTTGTATGGGCTTCGGCTCATGCACCGTCTCAATATTTTCCTGTCCCTCTCCGGCCACTCTGGCTGGGTGGGCGCCTTTTTTTTTCGCTCCTTGTTTCTCCTAACCCTAACCCTATGTACACTGTATCTAATCGCAAATCTGATCGATTGATCTACGCGCGCCAATCGTGTTCGTGCCAACGTCTTCAACAGTTTTTCGTCGTCAGCCGCAATCTTCAGAAAAATGTGAGACTTTTGGATTTCATAATAAATAGCTGACAAGGATTCGAGTGTCTCTCACTCTTTTTGCTTCTTCGTACCATTTGTCCCCCATTTCTTTTCTCTTTCTTCTGTTCTTGTCCGCACAATTTCCTGTTACACATGGCCAGCCCTTCGGTGACGCAAATCTACTTCGTTGAAATTCACTCTGTCCCTGCGGCAGCAGTTTTTGCGGCGCTGTACTTTGTCTTCTTGGTTGGCTTCGCGGTTCAAGTGGCGAGGTTGAAGAGTCGTGTGTCCCAGATACTGACACTCTTCTGTGCGAGTACGTGTATTTTCTTGTATTCAATAGTCTCGATGTTGACATGATCGTTAGCTCGCCTAACGTCCTTTGTTCTAAGAGGTGTCATCGCGGGTTCAATCGTGGTGAACATCGGCTTACTTGTCGGCGAGGAAATCCTATTTGGTGTAGGTCTATTCTTCCTACTGAACGCTGTATGTTGCCTTGTGCACCATCGGTAAGCTGATCCACACCTGTTTTAACGATGGCTAACTGATTTCTTTTTCAGCGAAGCTGTTTACTGCCGCTGTACATTCAACGTCTGTCGCTCAGGCTGGACTGCGCCCCAAGGACCACTCTGCCCTTACTTTCCATACCGCATACTGCTCCTTGTTGCCGTTGTTCTCGGCAGTGTGGCAACCTCACAATTGTATACCTCCAGCGACTCATCAACAATCTCGTATGGCCACTCCCTGCAGCTTGCTAGTGCAATTCTTTTCCTTGCCCTCGTCTTGGTCTTGGCTTATCCAGTTGTTGTCCTCTCTAGGACTGAACGAAACGGTGCGCCTTTTCCGTTGTTATCATTAATGATCATGACTCACTTGCGCTCCAAGGTGAAGGATACAAGGATGCTCGAAATAGCTTTGGTGTAAGATTCGGCGCCTACATCCTCATGATGATCGTGCTTCTCCTTTTCGTACGTCAGGCCTACGCAACTGCTACCGCACGCGATCGCATAAGAGCAAACAATGAGCATCTCTGGTACCCACTTCTGGCACTCCCTGAACTCCTTGTCGTTATGCTCTTCCTTGTTCCAGGACTCGTTCCTAGCTATGCCGAAGTATTCTTATCAGAACCCTTCGTTATCCTGGAGAAGACCCTAGTGGCACCCGCTCCCATCATTCCTGCTCCTAGCTTCCAGCCTCAAGGCCTCGTTAATGAACACTCAAGGCTGTACTTGTGCCCACAGCTGCCATCCGCTGGAGACTCGAGCGTTCCACAATCGTCCGATGTGCCTTCCTTGGCAGTAGGCGAGCCGCGTGCCCCATAAAGTGTGATGTCCAGCGTTGTGAACTTTGTTCGTTCAAATATTTCATTCGTCTATAATTAATTCCACATACATATATAATCCACATTCTTTTGAAAGCCGTTCCCTTCCTCTCGGAAAAATAAGGCTTGATTTCCGGCTCGTTAAGAAGACAAAACGATCCGTTTGTATAAAGTGCCAAAAAAAAAGACCGTCAACGACGCCTCAGGTTAAGCACAAGATATGAATCAATTATAATTAGAAGATGCTACACTAGAATATCCAGTATATTGATACCCAGTGGACCCAGTGGTTCGATTACCCAACAAAATGGATCATTAAGCCCATAAGTTCATAAATGCCAGTCAATCATCTCAATCATGAGGTTCGTAAGGAGGAGGGAAGGTCATTGTACCTGCAGTATTCCTCCGCTCCAGACGACTGGTTTCCCCGACACCCGTAGCATCCTCCCTTGTGAGCTCTGCTATTCGCCCCCTTAGAATGGCCACCCTCACGCTCTCTTCTCCCCTCTCACCAATCTCTCTGTTCAACTCCGTCACTAGGTCTTGCAATCGATGCATCCGGCTCCTGAGAATACCACCGGCGGCACTTGGGCCGGGAACTGCGACAGCCAAATCGCTGCTGGGATTATCCAGGGTGTCACGGCGTGGCGGTAAGTTTGGTGAGGAAGTCGAGAGTGTAGGCTTGTGCTGTACTCCCACAGGGCCTACATTCTGCGTATCCAGACGCAATGGAACGAGTGGCAGCGAGTATGGTGAAGAAGTTGGGAATGTGGATTTATGTTGCACACCCACAGGGCCAAAAATGTTGTTGCCCTGGTTGCCTGAGGGCTCGCGACGTAGCGGAACAAGGGGCGATATACCTCGCGGAGTAGTCTGGAGTATGGGTTTGTGCTGAGAGGTAACTAGAATACCACCATTGATGTCCTCGTCCGGAGGAGTATCGTTCCAAGAGGAAGCCGAGCCGGTACCGGTAAATGGCTCAACTGAGAGTGTTACAGCTGTACATTAAAACAGTGAGTATTCTTCTATCAGATGAGAGGGTTGAATCTTACTGTGCATGCTCTTGAAGAAGCGTTTTCGGAAGAGGAAAAGGACAAGTGCAAGGCAAATAGCAACGAAGCCGCCGACAACCCCTCCAACGATTGCCCGAACTGGGGTCGATTTTGAGTCAGTAGAGTTACTTGTATTGGTGGGCAAGCCGGCAGTGGAGACTTCAGAGGTAGAGCTTTTCGTCGAAGTGGCGGGTGATAAGTCAGGTTTTGATGCAAGTGTATCAAATGCTGGTGTGTATAGAATATAATCCAACACGAAGGATGTTTGATTTGAAACCGACGTAATTTCCATCGTAAGATTATGATTACCTGCGATGTTGAGTGAGCTATCCGATGCAAAGAGAAGGGTGTTTTCACGCTGAAGCACGCCATTCAAGAAATTCGCCGATGAACGCATTACG
>JABAJT010009809.1:0-15634 GCA_018850275.1 Tephrocybe sp. 9174TJB
CATGTATCTGCAACTCAACAGATGAGTTGGGCTTCAATGTATACACACTCCCGTTTGGCATCAAATCCGTCGCGGCGTAGGTGCCATTCAAGATCTGAAGGAGCACAGGAACATTGGGCGATTGATACGTGACATTATTGATGTCGAAAACCTGCTTCTCCTCGTGCCAAGTCTGTACAATGGGGACTACAATGTCTGCACCATTGCGTTCGGGTTTGCCGGGAGGTTGGGGCTTCTCAAGAGAATGAAGGTCATCCTCGTTGAGCGGACGAGTGGAAATGCCGTTCGACTCTGGTTCCTCCTCTGGAGCTCCAATATACCGGAAGATACCAGAGTTGCGTCCATTATCAAACCCAGCTGTGGCTCGAGTTTTCATAGGATCAGCACGAATCCAATAGTTGCTGATAGGCTGGTCGGCCTTGATAATGACGGAGTACCGTTGCCCCGCATAGACCCAGAGAGAATCGACGACGAGCGGCGTGGTATATTGGCCATCCGTTTCGATGATGGTCATGCTATGATCATGGATGGTGAAGTTGAAGGGGGCATCACAGGCGAGACTGACAATGCGGAAGCGATACCTCTTCCCAGCAGTGACGTTGACTACCGCTAACGGGGTCAACTCGTTGAGAGTCACTTCGTGCTGAAGTGTACGTCCAATGCCGTTTATAAGTGTAGTCAGCGACTCGGAGGAGCCGAAGGGCGTAGGTGAGGCCACATGAATCCTACAGAAAAGTGTTATGTTGAGCCTTGGTCGGGGAGCGATACTACGTACCAGTCAGACAATGTAAGGATAGTGGACTCTATAGAGATTGTCGATGGTGAGAAATAATCAACGTTGCATACAAAACAACTGACCATCATCAACGTCATATTCGTCAAGGTATGGATCTTCGGGATCATAAATAACCATTGGTCCACGAAGACCATCGCAATATTGAGTAGCTGGAAAAATATTAGAAAAACGTGGAGCTTCATACTAGTGGAGCCTACAGTAATGGGAGTGGTACCAGAAAGTGCCCGCCTGATCGTGGACGCTGAAGTCGTAGACGAAGGAGTGGCCAGGAAGGATTGGGCACTGTGTGACCATGGCAGTCCCGTCTGCCCAATTTGTGCCGTTCTGGTAGATTCCATGCCAGTGCTGGGGTGACAATATGGTCGGTCGGTTACTTGTTCCAAGATAGAAAGAAGGCTTACAATAGTCGTAGACCGTAGCATTCTGTCGTCCGTCAAAGAGTTGGTCACATTGATCGTGAAACGGTCTCCCTGCTCAGTTATTAATAACACTGATTAGTGTAAGAGTTGAGCCGTTCATGCCTTTTTACCGACGATCGCAGGGCCGGGGAATGTGCCTCCTGCGAGAACAGCTCTGGACTACGTTCAACCTGATGTAAATCTGATGACTCGAGAAAGAAACCTCACGGGCGTGGATAGTCGTCAGGTTGAATCTCCCTATTGACAATCTCCAAATTGCCCACTGGGCCAATGGTGACTGCATTGACAACAGTTAGAAGGATAGAAGCCAGAAGGCTAAGCTTGGAGGAAGTTGAAACCATTGCGATGAGGGGATGAGAATTTCAAGGCCAGTTCGAACGCATTTTATAGGAAACTAAAGATGAATTATTCCGGAAGTCAATGCCAGATGTGAGAACTGAAGAAAACGAAACAGTGGACATTGACGTCGGAAGTGAGATATCTCCAGTCTGTTAAAGAAAGTTAACGTTACTCCCAGAAGCAAAAAGGACAGGTATCGGAGCATAAGCTGCTCCGAAGGAACATTTGAGGCGTCAACAACGCATATGTTGGAACGTGAGATCATAGATGAAGACATGTGGAATACAGGATTCCTGAGGCCGGCAAACACAGGATTAGTTGATTCTGAATCAGGGACAAAAAGAGGGTTCATGAGACTGGGATCTGGTTGCATTCATTTGGAATGCAGTGAAACAATTGAACATGACATGGAAAGCAAGGGAGAGGCCATGATGAACAACCGGTGTCCGGTCTAACCAATACCCACTTGTACGAGCGCTCAAAGTAAATTTCAATTCAAATCCCATTGGCGTCTCACGCATCCCGTGATGTGACATAGCGTGACTGATGTCCTAAAGAATTCAAGTTCCCCGTCTGGTGCGAGACTAGACTCTGGTTTTCGCGATATGGCCACTGAACACCTCTCTCCACGCGTCAACTCAGCCCGTATCCCCGATTTTGTAGGAAAGTCCGTAAGGCTCGCGTGCCGTGTCATTCAGGTGCTCTTGTTCTCTTTCTAAACACGCGTCAATCTGAACTTTCCAGAGAAACGCAGACCTCATGACTGTTGAGGCGCCAGACAGCGGCGAAGTGACCATTCAGCTTTTTCAGGTAGTGTATTTGTTATCTGTCCAATAACCATGGGAAATGGAGCTGAATTCCGTACCCGTAGTCCGATTTCGTCACCGATCCATATGTCGAGGTGATTGGGAAGGTGGTAGATGCGACAACAATCAAGCTAATGTCTATAGAAAACCTGGGAGAGGAACTAGGTATGTGATCTTCAATGTCGAATAATGACGATGGACTCAACATTGTCCGACGCGCCAGACATGAAACTAGTGAACGACGTTATCGAATGCATTCACAATCCGAGGATTTTCACACGAATGTTCGAGTGAGAAGAAATTCACTTGGGATGGATGTGTATATGAACGTATGCCATCTATCTATACCGCCAGGCTGCGCCTTTCGCTATCTGCTCTCTACTACCTAGTATCAAATCGTCCGCAATTTCTCTGCATGTGTATCAACATAAACCATTTGGCTATCTCGAAATATTCATTCGTGTGTTTTAAAGACTTTGTGTGGGCTTCAAGCTGCGATTCAGAAGAAGGGATATATGCGATCTAAGTGATCAACCACTAATAAGATCATCCTACCCAATGTATTTATGGAACAGTCCGAGGTCGTCAATTAACGAATTGTTATGCCCATCTCACCTCTGACGACGATGAAGATTTCTATTCAACGTAATTAAGGAGCCCACACCCAGAAGCAGAACCGTGTCGATGGCGCATGCCAACAACTTCTTCACAAACTGCAGATTGTTTGATTTGTTACATGGTATCGTAATGCATCCATTGAATTTACGGATGTAACATTTTCTGCAAGCAGGGAGTTACAAGACAGAGGATCCGACACCAATCGAGTTTTCAACCTCGAATTTAGGGAGGCACCCCGGCCCCAGCCCTCGCCATCTTCTTGTCGTGCCCCCTCTTGCGGTTGTGGTTTCCTCGACTAGCCTTATTCTTATCCTTCCATGCTCTTTCTCTCGCGCTGTCACCACCGCCACCACTTCCGCCACCCCTGCCACCGTTACCCCGGCCCCTTCCACCCCTTCCACCAAATCCACCGCCGCGTGCATTTTGATTGGAAGGGCCAGCAGCCGGAGTGGGGAGTGAAGGCTGATTTCCCGAAAATTCGTGCTTTTGAAGGATTTTGTCTTTGCGTGGCTATAAGTGGAGTAGATATTGGCGTCAAAAAAGGTGTACAATAAAAACGAAACAAGAAAAAGACCCACATTTCTTTCCAACATAATCCTCCAGCCCTCGATTTGATTATCATCCCACCCAGTCTGCGTTTTCAAATCCGCCCGTCCCTTGCTCCGACGCGTCTGTGCATCCCTATCGAATAGCTTTGGATCACGGATATATGCAAGCTCTAGGATCGTCTCCGTGTCTTGCGGTTTCTCCTGTACGTCGGCTCCCACTTGCTCGTCCGCAGTACCGGATTCTCCACTTTCCTCTCCATCTCCGCTAACTTTAACAGTGGTGGCGCCCTCCTCATCCTCGTCGAATGCGAAGTCGACGCCCTTGGGTTTGGGAGCAAGGAATTCACTTTCCTCTTCTTCCTCGTCATCGGAGATCGCTTCAGCTAAGCGAAGGATGTCAGCTTTCATTTGCTCAGTGAGCGGACGGTCCCTTAGCACGTTCGACGAGTCTTCCCTGTATACCACACCAAATGGGTCAGTAATTAGCCATTAGTAGAAACGAATGAACGCATACTTTGATTTCCCAACCCTCAATCGCGAAAGGTCCATCTCCTCATCATCAAATACATTTCTGCGCTCATTCACGTACGCTCTCACATTATCCCCCTCCCTACCACCATCACCACCAGACGCGTGGGATGTCACATCCTCCGGGGTAGGTGCAGACCCCTCCAAAAGCGCCATGACCACCTTCTCCGGGTCTCCATCGTATACGGGGCGTTCTAAGAGGGCACGAACGTACTCTGGTGCATGATCCGGAAAGATATCAAGCACCTGTGTGATCTTCACATCGAGATCGGGTATTGTAGCGGCCTCTGGCGCTGGTGCGCGTTCCTTGCCTTTATTACCAGTGCCACCTGTAATTCCACCTGCAGAAGTGGAGGGTAACGTTGATCGTACCCTTCCCCCGTCTCCGCGGTTGTCGATGCCCGGCGATATACCTGAAGAGCCAAGAAGAATTTTGAGGGCGCCAGCATCTTTGCGTTTGGAGGTGGAGGAGGAGGAAGCGGATGAGGGGGCTTCCAGGGATCGGAGTGTTGATTCCAGGAGGTCGAGACGGGCATCTTTTTCGGCGGCGGCGCGAAGTGCATTGGAGAGGGTTTTAGAGAGTGAATAGGATGTTTGGTAGTCTGTTAGGAGAGAGCGGTTAAGGAAGGGGGTCGGATCTGTGGACGTGGAGGGAGAGGGAATCTCAAGCAGCGCAAAGATGATCCCGAACGTGCGTTCTGATTCTAAAGCGAGTGCTCGACCTGAGGAAGTGGAGAGGTCGTTTAAAATGGTGCTGATAGCGACGTGGAACCCGTCAATGAGATCAACTTTGGTTTGGACCCAGATAGGCTCCCACTCATCTACCGTACCTCCCGTACCGCGATTCCTATCCATAGATAATCCTCCATACGACTGAGCAATGGACCCAAGGCCTTGGTCATACAGCGTCGCCAATGCCAATACAAAGACTTGGCTGCGCCCAAAGCACCTAACTATTTCTGGAGGGGCTGAATGTAGGAAAGACAAGACACAAAACGCCGCTTTGCGGATGGCGTAGAGTCCTTGTGCCGGATTGAAGAGATGGGTGAAAGCCGGAACTAGATCGGTCTCTACGGATTGCACGAGCAGGGGGTTGGCCTTTACAGACGCCTCAAACACGGATCTGATTTGTGAAGCGTTCGTCGAGCCGTAGACTATCGCCAAATCCAAGAGAGTTTGAATGTCCAGTGCTGGGGCGACTTTCTCCGCTAAAAGCAGGGCACGTTTGCGGATAAGCTTTTCATCTTTGCTCAGAGGTAAAGAAGTCGGCCAAATGAGGCTCTGTAAGGCCTGGAGAGCATTGTCTTTGGCGTACGATGCGACGAAATTGCGGGCTGCCGGTGTATCGCGTTTGGAGGGTGGAAGAGCGATGGTTTGAAGAAGAGACGATGAGATGGTCTGATTTATGTTCACTATCTGGGAAGGCGATAGTGATTTCCGGGCAGCAGTGGATGGATATGAAGGCAGACGGTATATGGTCTCCTTCATCGTGATCACTGTTTGTGATCAACCTGGTCTCGGCTCATCAATTACTGCAGAAAGAGTCACCAGAATTTTGTCTCCTCCCAGAAGTCGTTGACCAAGAATTACACTTGCAATTGGAACACCAGGAATTATCTAACTTTCCAGGGTATCTGTACATGTATCAGCGCAAAATCCAAACAAATGGTTCAATAATAAACTTACGTTGGACGTATAATACCTCCCGAACGCAACTAGCTCGGTATTTCTCTCCGCAGACTTCACTGCCGTCTCCCCCGTATGACCGCCTGCCGAGATATAGGGCCGACTTCCCCAGATCTCGCGCAAAAAGTCGTTTGATTCGTGGGATTTGTGTTTCCTATCATTAGTCCCACTGACACGAGGTTCGATGACATGGATATACGCAAGCGATGGGTGTGTATCACGGAGAGAGGTGACGACATGAGAGAATTGAGGAATTGGGTCCTTCATTCCCATATCTACCAAGGAAATCGCATCAGAGAAGATGTAGAAAAATAGGTGTATAAGTACCAACGCACCTTGGAAGTCGCTCCACGGGCTAAGCCGTATGGCCGTGCGCTCAGCCCCGATTTCGCGTACAACAGCATTGACAGCCTCAAGTGCGAATCTGCTTCGATTCTCGACGCTGCCCCCATAGCCGTCGGTCCTAGTGTTGCTCACGTCCTGGAGGAACTGATCAACGAGATATCCATTCGCCCCGTGAATCTCGACGCCATCAAATCCCGCCAGGTGAACAGCGTTGTGCGCTGCGCGGGCATAATATGTGATGTACTCTCTGATCTCGTCGACTGTGAGAGCACGGGGTGGAGCGCCGCCATTTAAAGGTTTATCGGAAGCACCAACAAGTGGATAGGGCTCAGCGGGATCATATGCACCAAGTGCAGAGGGATCCGCTGCACGGCCAAGAGTGCAGATTTGGAGGAAGATGTACGAGCCGTAAGCATGAACTGCATCTGTAACCTGAAGGAAAATGTGGATCAACCTTAGGGTAGTTATGGACGGTGAAAAAGTACCTCTTTCCAAGCGGCAATTTGATCATCTTTCCAGATACCAGGTATGTTGGGGAACCCGGCTGCACGCGGATGGATTAACGTGGCCTCAGCGATGAGTAGTGTCCCAGGCACGCGTGCACGTTGGGCGTAGTGGTCCTTCACTAGAGGAAGTACAGGTACATGATCCAACTTCGTCGCACGTAGACGCGTAAGAGGAGCGAAAACGACGCGATGAGAGAGGCTCATGGTGCCGACCTTCACAGGTTGGTAGAGCTGTGCAAGATTCCCCGTGGTGCTGGTAGTAGACATGCTAGTGGTGATAGTAGCTTGCGAGAGTGAGTGCAGGAGCTGTTTGCTCGTTGAGCTGGTGAGGACACGACCTTTGACATCTCTGCCTTATATGTGGATGGGAGCTGTAGAAATAGTCTATTCTGCGCAGTAGACCGTAGCTTAACCTGTGATTCCGTAACTAGGATCACAAATTGTATGAGAAAGCATAGGGTAGAATTCAAATTAAGAACATATTACTCAGGCTGAAGGCTCTGTGAAACGGCGGAGGCAAAGATCGAGTCGGATCCGGAAAGGTAAAAACAAATTGTGGGCGTGTTTGTCATGATCTATATTTTGTGTGCGGTCCGATGGGCGTGGAGCCCCTATTTGGCATCGTAAGGAGCACGAGCAAACCAATGCATGTTCATGGAGCCCTTGTGTCGTGACCATTAGATGTCGACCAGTACATGCAGGACTTCTTTCGCACGAAGGCGTGCAAAGAAGCAAGTTTAGTGGAGGACGTTCAAGGTGTTCCGTTGAATTCCGATTGGCGCCTAGTAGGATACCTCTAAGTATACCTGATATGTCAAGAATTTCTGCTTGAAGGGATCTAAATCGTGCTAATGTGAGATCAAATGACACCATTTATCCTACAGAATTGACAATTGCTTACCCCAGTCAGCAGAGCAAATTCGTGCAGTGACCTTAGTAAGTGAGCTCATTTTCTCTCTCGTGGCGCTTGTGGGGAGGCTCCGTATTCTCCTTCGAGGAATTGGGCGCCCAGCCCGCAAGACTAAGCTCTTGGAGTCTCTTATACTCAAAAGGAGTACCCGAACTCCCGTTCTCTCCAGGATTTGGGATATGGGCCTCGGCGAACCACGAGGCTCGAGCATGGGTAAAAGATGATTGAGTCAGGGAATGCTGTAAGTGTCTCCCAATGCAAGGTTAACGAGATTGGGGCAAAGGGCCAGAGAGCTTCCTCCATCTCCAGGTGTTCAGCGCGTAAGGCTTTCACAGACTGCCTGAGTTGTGTTTTGTGTCGTAGTTGCCTACAACTCTCGAGGATATGCACCCAATGACTTTTCGCCGGTTCCCTGAAAGCAAGGAAACGCTTCAGAGCAAGCTTTCTGAACTTCACATCTTCCACGGGGTACAGTCACATACCGCATGACCCGAGTTTCGGTAGCAGGATACTGGCCAGCAATGACGGCGGTATTCAGCTCTGTGGTAACCGGGACAGGATATAAGAGAGGGCAAATGCCGTTCATTATGATACAGGGCGGTGTACATAAGATACACGTCCGTTTCAGCATCGCGATGGATGTCATGACAAATGGTGAAAGGAACATTGAAACGGGGATTAAAATGACGCGACGCTCATTGAAGCCCAGCAGTGAAGCCAGCGATAAAGCTCTCTTCGGTGGTGACGGCAAGGTCGAGGTAGTTGAGGTTTAACGTCTGATTAGGCTTCATCGATTGTTATCTTCGTGACGACGGTCTCACGACGTCTCGTGTTTGCTGAGCTGCCAGTGTGCACTGGCCTACGCGCTTTTGTCCCTATTGTATCGAGGTCGTGGGCCCACACCACTGCCATTGTGCTGTTTCGCGCGATCAATCCTGGCACGTCACGTAAGGAGCTTTCTGTGGCCATGGAGTCGTGTGATTCGGGCGCGACATTTAGGCGCCTTGGCCACAGCTATTCTGGGATATAAGACAGTTCGGGTCTCAGATAGATCCGCCAGCCTTTCCCTCTGCCCCTCCAGCCTTAAATCTCTTACCACACTAGTTCTACGCTACTCTACTCTCTCATGCGACTCTATATCTCTGGCAAGAAGGCCTGGAACTCTACCTTCTCTTCGGAGAATGGTGATCCCGTGTATGTGACCCAATCACCAAAGAAACTATTCGGACGAACGACGACCATCAAGCGCGTCTCACCGAGCTATGCGCATGCATGGGCCAGCAAGGAGACTTACGGCTCGTCGGTCAACGTGGCACAGTTCGCTTGGAAGACGTTCACATCCGCGAAGTTGCGGATGCGAAACCAGGAAGTAAAGACTCGGACATTTTTCAAGAAGAAAGGATGGCATTGGCATGGCCGGTGAGTTCCCTTCCTTCACCCAAACTTTCTTGGTTACTGAATTAGGAGGCTTTAGTGACAGAGTATTCGAAATCGATGGGTGCCAGTATAGGTGGATGCTTGGCACAGGTATCCCAGAGGTACGTGTAATTACGGCTTCTTGTGGTGAATGCATATCTGATCTTCCTTCTAGTTGCGGCTTAATAATAAGTCGCGAACGCTTGTTGCACGGTACCACCCCATGGGACAGCAACGGTTCTTCACTGCCCAAGTGAGCAAGCCGTTCCTGGAGATCATGAACGGATGGAAGGGCATCACGGACGAAATCATCACGTCATTTGTGTACATCGAGAAGCTAGTCGAAGACGACTGAGCTAGAATTCGACCACTAGGACAAAACCACGAGGAGACGAATTGAAGCTCCTTTCACGACCAAATTAATAATTGGAAGCACCCTGGAACTGCGGCTTAGTTGCAATCCGCATCACGACATTAATGACTTTTCCTATAATGTACATTATCAATCTCAATACTTTGGTATGAAGGATAGTACGCGACTTGGAGAACCGAGAACGACATACCAATACCACGGAAGAAAGAGTGATGTCATAAAGCCACGTGCCAGCGGATTCCTGGGTCCCCGGTCCCCAAGCATTTGTGCAACTTCCTCTTCCACTTACACCACCACCTCCCAGAGTATCCATGACAAACCGAGATAGAGAGGAAACTCAGTCTTAGACGCGCTCTACACTACACTCGTAGTAAGCTGACCTCAAACGAGGCAAGAGTCAAGCTTCAATTTAAACTTGAAGGCTTCCCTTGTTTCCCAATTGTTTCTATCTTCAGGCTTTATCTCCTCTAGATCTGATGTGTACCCTTCTTGTGCTCATGTCGCTCTTGTTAAAGGATTACCGATCTATCTCCAAACGTTTTCAGACATTTTGAATTCATCCAAGTCGGCGCTAAGATTTTCCAAAACCCGAGAATGCAGGCAGCTCCCAAAGTAGAAAAATCACCCACTCCCAACAGCGCTGAGACCACAACTATACCCCAACTCTATCAGGCGGCTCTTGAAACAATTTGTGTCATTTGCAAGTGCAGCTGGCTCTCAGTTCAATTTTTTCTTGGGTGTTCTTGTCTTCCACGCTCGACTCGATTAATGATTTATCAGCCATCGTATTCGTTGCGGCCTTCGAAAAACATCATGGAATCCTACAACTCTCTTAATATGTCTCGGAAAGTATCAATTTCGACCCAAACTACCTATATCGAACCAATGCGGCCCCGGCGTCCGAGTCTACACAGGACTTCGGCGCCCTTGCCGTCGATCCTCAAACACAGTACAAGCCCGCCTGCAGGACGACAAGCGGAGGACGAGCCTCATAGCCAAAAGGAACTTCAAAATAGGTTGGTTCTGTCACTTTTCTTTGGAACCCAATCGCAAACCACTCAACGAAAACATAGCTTCGAAATGTCAATAGTGCCTTTTCGCACATCATGCTGCAAAGCCCTTGTGCACTTGGAACACATCTCAGATGTACGTCATTGTCCTTCCAACAAACCCCAGTTCCTTTGTGTCTAGTTTGACTTGCCTTTCTAATACTCTCGATTTTTTCACTAGTGGATACACGAGGCGCCGTCGACCAGTCACCGCTGCCCATCATGCCTTCTACCTTGTATCCTCCATACGCTGCATTCCCAACCGCTGTATTCGTACCCCAACGTGCTTCCGTTACCTGCACCCTTTGATCCTAAATCCGACCATGTCCTCTCCTTCGCGCGCTCACTGCTTCCACAACGATATGATATCAATTTATGGTCACGGCCAGAATCGTATGTGCCTTTCCCTCCGACGCGTCCATCAGAACCCCTACACGCCACGTTATTTGACCGCGATGGTGAGGCGTACCCCGAGACGGAGCACTCATGCCTCCTAGCGTCATCTAAATTCATGACCGATATTATGGAGACATCTGTGCGTGTTTTGAGCATCGCTGGGCTGACACTGGTGTTATTTGCATTGTTATCGTCATAATCTTTCGCCACATTATGCCACCCCAGTTCGTTCTTGTACTCTTATGGCTTGTAAACCTGCATTATTTAACGGATATTGCTCGTACCAGTAATTACATGTACTATTTCAGATCTACACGATTGGTATTGAGACACATAGGAAATTAGTTAAGAATGACGAGCAAACAAATGAGATATATCCCCAGGCAGTCCCAAGAGAGTTAGCTAGTGAGTAGGACCTAGTGTTCTACCCAGATGGAATGACGCGATGAAGTAATTAATTAAATAACTGTGTTCACAAGATGACATGAGTGGGGAGCAAGTTAGAATGTAGACAATATACAACGTGTGCGCACAAGTTATACCTATGTCTTGAATATCCGAAGTAGTCGCTGCTCGGTAACAATCCTAGTACGACAGAGGGGACATTCCCTGGAACTCGCCATGATTAAATCGGAACAACCTCTGCACATGGCTAGGTGACTATACGAAAGAAAAAACGCAGTCGTCAGATATAATTTACATTGAGTGTCAATGATAGAAAACGTACCCGCAATCGACGATGGCAATGTTAGCTTCTTCGTCTTGACATATGACACAGAGGCCGGTGCGCTCTAGGTCTGCGGCGGACCCACGAGTTTTTGGAGGTGTCTTCGGGTGCGGTGCGGGTGGTACAGGCGTCGATTGGGCAGGCACATCCTCTCCTTCCTGAGCCTCGGTTGCACCTTGACCAGCACTCGAAGTCTCCTCACCACTTGCCTCCCTCTCCGCCTCCGCCCTCTCCCTCTCCTCCCTCTCTCTCTGTTCCCTCTGATGCTCCTCCATCATAACTCTCTGCAACTCGATCCTCTCTTCCTCCTCCCGCTCCTCGATCGCCCTCTGCCTCGCCCTCTCGCGCCTTTCATCCTCTACAAGAATCATAACCTTTGCCACCAAATCCCCCTTCTCCAAAATCATCCCCGCATTGACATGGTTAGTAAATAAGATCGATTTAAGCGTGCTGATTGACAGAGCTTTGACACTATCTTCAGACATGTCGAGTAATTGTTCTAGTGTAGGTGGCGGCGGCGGCGGTGGTGGTGGTGGGTGGGCAGACGTCGCACGTTGACGAGGCGGTGTGGTCGTTTGTGAATTTCGGAGATTTTCAGATGATCGTGCAGCTGAGGGACGTTGGTATGTCGGGTATCCTGTCGGACGAGAGGCTTGGGGCGGCGGCGGCGGAGACGTATGGTATGCATATCCGTGCTGATGTTGTTGTTGCTGGTAATGAGTTTGTTGGTGATGATGGTGATAGTAATGTTGCTGCTGTTGCTGAGGAGGTGGCTGGGATTGAGGTCGAGGTGGAACAGGTGGCGGGGGCTGATGAGATGGATAGGTCTGCCGTGGAGGCGGAGGTGGACCAGAGGGAGGGGTGTACCGCTGATGTGGTGGTGGATCTGGTGCAAGATCGGGGCGTGGAAAGTGAGTTGTTGGTCGGGTGTTGTTGGGTGGTCGTGGGGGCGGGGCTGAAGTTGATGAACTTTGACTGGAGCGACCGAATAAACGCGAACGATGTGATGTCGACTTGTCTGGAACAGAGTATCGCCTGTAATAATTCTTACAGAATCCTTTAAACACCGAACTTGATACGCTTGAATGGGTGCAACGCACCTCGTTCTCTGACGATAAACAGCCATTCGGTCTCTACAACTCCAAGTCAGACAATCGCCGGCCAGATTTTCAAGCCATTAACGCACTCTTGCCCTGACTATGGATTCAATGAGATCATCCTTTTCGACTGCGCGATCGCTTGTAATATTGTAGGCCTCCAAGTACTTTTTGAGCTTCCCGAGCGGCATGGCCTTGAGCATTCCCTTCCCAGCGGTCGTTACTATCCGCGAATCACGATCAATACCTCATATCGTATTCGCTTCCAAAAAGCCAACATACTATTCAGGAATTCAATGCAAAAAGCACAGACATTCATAGGATCGTATCCTGCCTCTGCCCCTCTCCGTGGCATCATCGCCTGATAGTCAGTGCAATTCTGGCAATACAAGTAGCCTAGCCATTGAAAACAAAATCGAATTGGCCCCCGAGTCTGAACGAACCAAAGCACCTACCACAGTGGTTACACCTCCTGGATCTGTTGAGAAATATGGTAAATTCCTTGTTACACTTCCTGCAGGCATCATTGGGTGAATCCATGGGGGGCGGAGGCCCGCTTAAGAGGGGCAGGCCGCGCATTTGGGACATAATGGTGGCAAGGCAGGAGAAGATGGGTGGAAGGGTCTATATTGGATGATCTACGTGGTGGAAAGCAAGAGAAAGTGCCAGAATGTTGGCGCTCTGTAAGCACAAGTCAATCTACCTCCGGTGGCTGTGCTCCTACTCGAGGTCGTTGTAGACCCCCACAATTGTTCATACTACAACAAACGATACAAACGATACCCTACAACCGCCTCAGATCCACATGAAGCTCATCATGCACCCACAAGTTATGCTCCTTGGAAAATGTCAGAAAATGTCACATCCGCGCATCCGAATGCTAACCTTGTACGACTGATCAAACTTGTCCATATCAAATCCTTCTACAAAAGACACTTCGAAGTTCCTTAAGAGCATGGCCGTCAACAACCTTAACACCAGGTCCAGTCAGCCAAAAAGTAAATCAAGGAGAGATATGTACCCACTTCATATTGTACAAGGCTACTGGTTTGCCAATGCACACGCCCGGCCCGACACACCATGGTACGAACGCCTCCTTGTTATGTGCACCAATGACCCCATGTGGGAGCCACCGTTCAGGACGGAAGGTGTCGGGGTCGACAAAATTCCGCGCTAAAACAGTAAAATAAATCCGCCACGTTAGCATTTTACGTGTCTCAGGGAGCAAGGTTTTGAATAAACGTACGATCGCGGAACATTGCATAGTTGGGGCTTGCAACAGTTGTACCGGCGGGTATGACGTGGTCTAAAATCTGCGTAGGGGCGTCTTTGTTCCATCTCGGAGGACCAGCAGCAACAGGCGGAACGAGTCTTAACGCCTCTTGAATACACGCATCGAGATAAGGTAGCTTCAGCAGAGTTTCTGTGATATCTCCTTCGAGGTCAAGCGCTCGAAGCTCCTCCCTAAGGTGAGATTGTACCTCCTTGGAGGCACAAATAAACCTGAAAAGCGCAGTAAGAGCCTCTGAGACCGTATCAGAGCCTGCAAGGATGATAAACGAAGCATCTGCGTGCGCTTGAAGACGCGTGAGCTCAGTTCCGCCGGCGGTGTGGTTTTGCTGGAATGGGTTAAAGGGGTATCAGCACATGAAAAGGAAGGAGTGAGATAGAGGAGGGGAACTAGGAGGGGAACTGACGATGATGCTGAGAATGTCATTACACAACTCCCCAGATTTGTCACGCGTTTCTTCGACTTTCTTGCCCGCGAACTAGCGAAGGTAAAGGTGAGCTTTGGTGTTGTATCATGAGCGATACAATACCTTTTGGAACGTTAAAATAGGCCCAGGTGCAGGTGCGAGTGCTAAGATATCCTTCATCCATGGAACTTGGCCAAGTACTATGCAACGTATCATTTCGATTGGGATGCCCAATATGGAAGCGCGAGCTCGACTTACCACCGACAAAAAGGACACCCATGTGCAGCTGTGTAAAACGTCAAAACATAGTCTCGGGGGTATAGTGATAAGAACGTACCACTTCCATCCACCCTTCCTTGTCCTTTTCCAATGCTCCCTGACCTTCTTATCCACCCACCACGATGCAGCCTCCTCTTTCACCTCTCCCACATCCCTACCAAGCCTCAGTCCACCATTTCGCACCCAATGGGCGACATTATCCTGCTTCTTAATTGCCTCCAAGATCCCCACAGCACATATCAGGATATCATCATGTTGGGCATCCTTCTCGCCTCGTTCCTTCGCTCTGAGTGCTTTTATATCGTGCGTACGTAGAGCAGTGTCATATTCTGGCACAACGATATGATTGTACGGCTGTAGACGCGCTTTATCAAACGAGTCGTCCATAAGGAGGGTTGTGTACAATGAATGTTTAAAGCATTTCTCTTGCGCAAGCATCGTCCAGACCTTTTGTAGGTCTTTCACTGTCCTGGATTTCTGATCTAGTAAAAGAGTCAGCGTCAAATAAAACATGGTTGTAACAGAAAACAAGACCCACTATACGCGTTTGCATTTAGCCCCATCATATCCCTAGCCCACACCTTCAACAACCGCATCTGGGTATCCTTAAAGGTCTCCTGTACCATGTTTTTGACATTACTCGGTTGTGCAGAGCTCCAGACCATCGTGTCAAGCCACTCGGTCGTGTTTGGATGAAAGAGATATTGCCTAAAAGGCTGCATGTATGGACGGGGCCAGACAATGCGTTTGCCCTTGCCAATCGGAGAGCGTAACAGAAGAACGCCATTCAGATCAAGGACGAGGAGCTTTCGGCATGTGTCGAATTTTTCTTTCGGGTCTGGGGTAGGAGAGAGGGTCGCTGAGAGGTATTTCTTGGTGGGCGTGTCGTCAGGTGGTATTGTAGAAGTGGTTATAGATGAGGAAAAATTGATGGACCCTCGTGAGCAGCATCGAGGCTGTAGAAAGGCGCGCCTCCAACTCCATCGGACGCGTGAAGGCGTGGCGAGAAACATTGTATCAACTTTGGAAAAGTCGATCAAATTTGATCGCATTCCTGTGGCTGTGCCTCTTTCCTTTCTTCCCACATCCTTCTGCTCTG
>JABAJT010009810.1:7144-21274 GCA_018850275.1 Tephrocybe sp. 9174TJB
AGTGCCTTGACCATATGTAGCGCAGGTAGTTGTCCATATTGGTAGCTATAATATTAATTGATCGGAATCATGATCCTTCCCTACTGCTTGAACCTACCCTCATGCCACCAACGCACTCGTTGGGTCGTTTCCGTCATATAACTTCTTTCCCTTCGCCAAAGACAAGCATTGGACATCGAATACGCAGAAAGGTCCAGACCACCCATCCTTGGCACAAATGGTCCAGGCGACGGATAAGCTCTGTACTCTCGGGGTACAGCGCACCGAATAACACTACGGCATATGCAAATTCGCAGTGGCAGTGGCACCAATGCCAACTGCGCTCACTTTCATGCATCCGACGGTTACCGACCATCGCGACACGCAGTAACGTCGGTCTTGAAGCTATGACACTAGCAATTTAAATTTCAACAGGGAGCATCATGGTCATCCCTGTCATTTACTCTTAACTTCAAGCTTGGTTACTTTTGTGAGACTCTTGTTCTCATTGAGAACCCGGTAGTTTGCAGGGTACTCGAACAAAGTGTCTACGATAAACAAGTTGACGTTGACTTGCCTTGATGCTTCAAGTATAGGCGATTAGGAACAATTGAAGATGCTCAATGCCGACGGCCTCAAACAGACCTTACTATGCCTCGCTACCCCATCATTAGACTCGGCCAACAACCCAACTTATTAGGTTCTCTTATACAATCGTCAATCCACCCGCCTTGTTGCCCCTTGTTTTAAAAAAGTGAGTCGTCTAGACTGTTGTCTTTTTATATCCGTCCCTCTTCTTGGGATTATATGGAAAAACAACAAGCGAGCCTACACAAGTACCTATTGACACCCGTGGCAACCCTCAACAATAAGCAGGATGTGGCGTCGTTTGTGATCTTATTCTTTCGGAAGCCATCTTGTTAACCCGTTTCTGGCCCTTTATAGTACGATGCAGTTGGGACTTTTTAATAAGCAATCTGTCTTTGACCTCTTCATCTATAGCCTTTCCCTACGATAATCAAAAACTCACTTCAATCCCCCCACGCCCCTAAATCGTAATATATGGCAGGTTCCTCCTCTCAAATGCCTGACCTTCGTGTTGGTGGCAAGTACACGTTGAGCAAAAAGATTGGGTCTGGGTCGTTTGGTGCGTGGTTTCAGACCGTCGTGCTCTCCAATACTCACCATAGTCATTGTAGGTGACATCTATCTGGGAATCAACACCATCTCAGGCGAGGAGGTCGCCATTAAACTTGAACCTGTCATGGCCAAGCACCCGCAGCTCGAATATGAGTCAAAGGTCTACCGAACCCTCTCTGGTGGTATCGGTATTCCCTCTGTTCATTGGTACGGTCAAGAGTATGACTACAAAGTCATGGTAATGGACCTTCTTGGACCGTCCCTTGAGGACCTGTTCAACCGCTGCAACCGCCAGTTCAGCCTAAAGACTGTGCTTCTTCTCGCGGACCAATTGGTGAGTCAACTGTGTGGTCTCGGATTCTATTAAGCATAACTGACTTCTATCCAGATCTCTCGCATTGAGTATATTCACTCCCGCAACATCATCCATCGCGATATAAAGCCTGATAACTTCTTGATGGGAATCGGTGAACGTGGTAATCAAATCAATGTCATCGACTTCGGTTTGGCAAAGAGATTCCGTGACCCGAAGACCCATCTTCACATCCCATATAAGGAGATCACTCACTTGCCAGCCGGCGCTGCTAGGTATATTTCCATCAATGCCCACCTTGGTGTTGAGCAGACTCGTCGTGACGATCTCGAATCACTTGCCCATATTCTTATTTACTTCCTTCATGGATCTCTTCCATGGCAGGGGCTCAAGGCCGAAAACAAGAAGCGGAAGTACGACCGCATCATGGAGAAGAAGATGACTACAGATACTTATCTCGTATGCCATGCTGTCCCTAAAGCGTTTCGCAAATTCTTGGACTACACCCGTGCTCTTCGCTTTGATGACAAACCCGATTACTCCTATATCCGTAAGCTCTTCCGTGACCTCTTTGTTGAGATGGGCTACGAATATGATCATGTATATGACTGGAGTATCCCGTAAGATCAACACTTTGAATCGTATTCAACTACTGACTATATGTTTGCCAGTTGTTCCTCTCACACAACAAGCTGCTCCTAGACTTGCCCTTGCTCAACCCCGTACACGATGAACCCTCCACTTCCCTCGTAAAGGGTTTGGTAGTGTGGCCTCAGAATCCTCAGAATTAAATTTCAATCAGACTACAACGTAATCCGAATTTTCAATTTCATGTCAACATGGTCTTCTTCCTTGCTGTTTTTCTTACCTATCACCATTGCTGCCCCCATTCTGTCTGCTCTATCCCACCGTTTATCGCCTCCATGTTTCTGTTTCTTCTATCCTCACATCTCCCACTTTCTGGATGCTCTTAAGGAGAGTCGCCTCACTTAGGGCGAGTTGAATGGGAAAGGGCGATGGTTCGCGACCAGGGAGACGAAATGCACCAATGGTTTTCCTACGCATTTCAATTCATGTCATGTAGATCCCAACTTCCAAGTCAACATGACACCCTTAAATATATACCAACCAGTATGCTATGAATTGCTACGATTCTCATTCCATGCTCTTTCTTCACAGCGTTTTCAAGGGGCGGAACATTTTGGCTGTATACTTGGACGTGTGATTAATAATTGCACTTTCGGATCTCCAGTCCTTGTGCAGTAGTGGTCATTTCAAAGTGTTGAAGCTTGGGAACCAAACACGCAAGTAGTGTAGCCAAACAAACATTACACGTCCACAAACTCCTGACCACACGACGGACCAGCGACCAGCCTCAGTAATGGCCTCCTTCGCCATGGTCTTCCCTTCGAAGAAGGAAGAAGAGAGCGGGCTCAGCTCGTATTATAACAACAAGACTACGATCATTCAGGAAGCCCGCGTTTTCAATGAATCACCTATTAGCCCACGAAAGTGCCGAGCACTCCTGACGCGGATTGTGTATCTTCTTTATGTTGGTGAAACGTTTGGATCGCAAGAGGCCACCTCGCTTTTCTTTGGAACATCGAAACTATTCCAGCACAAGGATGTATGTCCGCTTCAGAGTCGCCGAGCTGACCAGTAACTGATGCTGTTCACAGAGCGCACTACGGCAGGCCGTGTATTTGGCGATCAAGGAGCTCGCTGTATCTGCTGAAGATGTTATTATGGTCACGGCTAGTATCATGAAGGACATGCAGCCCAACTCCGAGGTTATCTACCGTTCCAACGCGATCCGAGCTCTCAGCCGTATCATCGATGTACGTTGGTAAATACTGAAAGCCTTGCAGCACCTGACCACTTATGATTTAGCCATCTATGGCTCAAGGTGTTGAACGTTTCTTCAAGGCTGCTATAGTCGACCGCAATCCAACCACCGCCTCCGCCGCCCTTGTTTCTGCTTATCACCTCTTCCCCTTCGCCAAAGATGTTGTCAAACGTTGGGTGAATGAAACGCAAGAATCAGTCAACACTAGATCAAACGCGTCGTTCTTCGACTCATCCGCCTCCACCAGCGGTGGCGGATATCTCGGGTTTGGTTCTACACCTCAACCCACCGTACAAAATACCATCACTACATCCAGTTATTGCGTCCAATATCATGCTATCGGTCTTTTATACCTCATGCGCCAGCAAGATAGGATGGCTGTCACAAAAATGATTCAACAATACACGGGGGGAAAGTCGGGTGCGGGAACTGTGTTGAAGAACCCCATGTCAATATGCATGCTCATTCGGTACACGGCTAAGGTCATGGAGGACGATCCCAAGTGAGTAACGTCCATCATTTATCTCAGCCCAGACTTGACCCTCTGTCCAGTCTTCAACGCCCAATGCTGGAATTCATTGATGGCTGGTTAAGGCATAAGAGTGACATGGTCAACTACGAGGCTGCCCGTGTCATTTGTGAAATGAAGAATGTTAGTTCTCAGCAGCTCTCGAAGGCTATTTCAGGTGAATATTCTGGTGAATGCTTGGCGATATACACTGCTTACTACCGATGACATCAGTCCTTCAACTCTTCTTGTCGTCGCCCAAGCCTGTCCTAAAATTCGCAGCCACTCGTACACTCGCTACCCTCGCTCTCACACAACCAACCGCTGTTGCCACATGTAATGTCGACCTCGAAGCCCTGATTGCAGATCCTAACAGGAGCATTGCGACCTACGCGATTACGACCCTACTCAAAGTCAGTTTATTTCGTATGTTTCCGTTTTTCTGTTCTTATCACTTCTATAGACTGGTAACGAAGCATCGGTGGATCGTCTCATGAAGCAAATCACTGGCTTCATGGCAGAAATTACTGACGATTTCAAAGTCATCATTGTCGAAGCAATCCGCTCTCTCTGCTTGAAGTTCCCTGCCAAGTATGCTTCCATGCTCACCTTCTTGTCTGGTGTGCTTCGTGATGAAGGCGGTTACGACTTTAAACGCGCGGTGGTTGAGGCGATGTTCGACATGGTCAAATTCATCACCGACGCGAAAGAGCAAGCCCTCTCCCATCTATGTGAGTTTATTGAGGATTGCGAGTTCACCAAGCTATCTGTTCGCATTCTCCATCTGCTTGGCATGGAAGGTCCAAAGTCACCCCAGCCTGCCAAATACATTCGCTTCATCTATAATCGGGTCGTTCTCGAAAATGCCACTGTGCGAGCGGCCGCTGTTGCAAGTTTGGCCAAGTTTGGAGTGAACTCTGTCGATGACGCTCTAAGGAAGAGCATTCGTGTTCTTCTGAATCGGTGAATCCTTTGCCTACTTTGGTTATACACTCATATCAACTCATTACAATCAGTTGCTTGGACGATGTTGATGATGAAGTGCGAGACCGTGCTGCGCTCTATCTTAAGGTGTTTAGGGAAAAGCCGTTGGCTGACACCTACGTCAAAGAGGGTATGTGATCCCTCCATCGTCCTGCCAGTCTTTTGATTCACACGCATTTCAGAGTCTGTGTTTTCCTTAGCCGCTTTAGAATCAAAACTTGTTGCCTATGTCAAGGATCCATCTGCTAGCGTCCAGCCATTTGATGCCTCCTCAGTGCCCAAGATCAGCCGTTCTCAGGCCGCCCAGGAAGCTGCTCGTAAGTATCAACCCTAACTCAACGACATGTATCATTCGTCACACCTACCCTCTCGTTTCAGGCCCGAGCACTTTGGAGACTATTGGCGCTCCCGCAACGAAGGTCTCTGATGCACCTCCACCGCCGACGGCCGCAGAGAAACAATCAGCATACGCTCAACAACTTGCGGAAGTGCCACAGTTTGCTTCGTATGGACCTGTGCAAAATAGCAGCACAACGCCAACGCAGCTGACTGAGAGCGAGACTGAATATCAGGTGTCATGTGTGAAGCATATCTTTGCAGAACACGTCGTCTTCCAGGTCAGAATCGTTTTGACTAACTCGCACTCGGGGTATATCACTGACAATCATGCGTTGATCTCAGTTCAATGTGTCGAACACTCTACCCGATACGGTTCTCGAAAACGTTTCGGTTATCATGCAGGATCAGATGGAGGAGCCCAGCCTCACTGAAGACTTCATCATCCCTTTGCCTTCACTTACTTCCTCGACCTCGCCGAGCATCATTTACGTCTCGTTCACGAAACAAGAACCCTATCCTATCGGCTCCTTTGGATGCACGCTCAACTTCCTCAGCAAAGAACTTGATCCTTCAACAGGTCAACCGGAAGCAGACGGCTACGAAGATGAATATCAAGTCGAGGAGATCGAGCTCGGTGCCCCGGATTACATTGTTCCTAACTATGTCACTTTTGGTGCCGAATGGGACAGGTTACGAAGCTCGCCCAGTGTTACGGAAACATTTGCATTGTCTGCGATGGAGAGCATCAAAGGTTTGTCTTTAGAGCACATATATACGGCCTGTTCTTTGACTGATAAATGTTTTCACCTCCCCCCTATAGCCGCTTGTGATTCCATCATAGAAGTTCTCAACATGGAGCCATTAGGTGGAAGCGAGACGCCGACGTCAACATCGGTTCACACTTTGCAGTTATCTGGACTGGTGGCAGGTGGAGGTGGGAAGGTCGTTGTCCGTTGTCGCATGACATTTTCACAGGGCGCTGGTGTGACGTTAGAGTTAGGGGTTCGTGCAGAAAAACAGGAGGCCTGTGACCTCGTCGTTGCTGCTGTTGGGGGTTGAAACTGATTGGGGCACCCCCAGTCTATTTTTCACTTTGCTGTTGTTCAATTAAAATTTCTATTGGCTGGTTCGTCTCAGAGCAAGGGCTCAAAACTATACCATATCAGTGTTACATCTTTTGAAATTTGAGGACCTGAGGTGGGTTGTACCCCGGTTAAACAGCCGCGGCGCCGGCGTAGCTTGGGTCCGTTTTGATGTTTACCGGTTTTGTCTTAAAATCGTATGATAACAAGATCGAATATGGACATGGTGCAGGTTACGACCGTATTATTTAACGTCTGAACAGCCCGGCTATTTCTGACCACCATCCTTGGGACGAAGTACGACAAGAATGTACTCCCTACCGTCGGCCAAGGTCATCCATGTCGATACCCGCGGAGCCGTGATTTTGTCAGAGGAGTCCCCCGAGGTACGCGCACAGGACACCATTTCATTGGGGTAGCATCTGGCTCACTCAAACCACAAGACTCGGGACAGCAGAGGGATTTATTTTCCCAACCATATTGAACCAGTGTCGCACATTGCGGTGGATGTGAGTGGGATGCTTGGGCACCTGTGTCGCGGAAGCTTACCCCAGCGCAGGTCGGCGGATCGTTGGCAAAGGTTGTCTACTTCACTCGATCACCAGACCCGCCTTCCTCCCCTTCTGTCGTCGCTACCCATGGTTCTACAAGCCCCAGCAATATATCCACTCCTCGCTCCATATCACCTTCTTCCAGCCAGCGCGGCGGCTCACCGCTCGCGAGTTCCCCGTCAAGACGGAATGGCGCCCTCACACCACTAGTTCTTGAGCCTCATACACATACCCTTTCTGGCTTCGACGACGGCTTGGTCCGCAACTCCCTAATACGAAGAACATCACAACATTTTCCCGGAGGTTCACTGAATTTTGAGCGTTTCGAGACGGACAACATCCACGATTGCGTCGAATTCATTCAAGCCCTCATCGAACGATCTGCAGCCGTGAACCATGTACCCATCGAGGATATGCGACGTGGCGTGAAAATAATGGCAACAGGAGGCGGCGCACACAAATTTTACGAGCTGTTCAAAGACGTATTACAAGTAGAAGTGCAACGGGAAGACGAGATGGAATGTCTTATCGAAGGCCTAAAATTCATCACGCTCATCCCGGACGAGGTGTACTACTTTTCCGACGAACTCATCCACTCCGCATCCAACACCCATACATGTCCCTCCACCAAACCAGCGGTCGGTGCCAGTGACACTTTGGAGCGACCGAGTCCGGACCCACCAAAGTTTGGTGTGACATTCGTGGGCAACCCGACGCCTCAATTCCCGTGTCTGCTGGTCAACATTGGATCTGGTGTTTCCATCATCAAGGTGGATGAAGATGGCAAATTTGAGCGTGTGAGTGGGACGAGTCTGGGAGGCGGTACGCTATGGGGACTATTGAGCCTCCTGACGCCAGCAACAACTTTTGACGGTATGTGCTTGTATCAGCGTAGCAAAACTGGAGTTGCTGATGACATTATTTTTCTATAGAGATGCTCGCCTTCTCAGATCAAGGAGACAATGCGACAGTCGATATGTTGGTTGGTGACATCTATGGGCAAGATTATAGCAAGCTGGGCTTGAAATCGACAATGATCGCCAGTTCGTTTGGCAAAGTGTTCAAAAAGGGCGGAAAGAAGGGGAGTTTCTCGCCCGAGGACATCAGCCGTAGCTTGTTATACGCTGTGTCAAACAATATTGGACAGATTGCGTGAGTGTCTTGGAGATTGATTTTGATCTATGGCCCCTGATATCTATACCTTTCATACGCAGTTATATGAATGCGGAAAAGTACAATTTGGACAGGATCTACTTTGGAGGTTGTTTCATTCGAGGTATGTTGACCCTGTTGGCGGTGAAAGGAAGATGCCGCTTACTGAGGATATAGGGCACGCTGCCACTATCACCACATTATCGTATGCTATCCGCTTCTGGAGTAAGGGTACCAAGCGTGCATTGTTTCTGCGGCATGAAGGATTCTTGTGGGTTTCCATTCTTCTTTCAGGGAACTTACTACACATGGACTGACCCGTATGATGACGCAGAGGTGCCATCGGCGCATGGATCCGGAACATCGATTCACCAGAAGAGAATCAATAAGCTATGCACAGTATCATATTGATGTAAATTAGTATTGTACAAGTATGGGTGGATAATTTTTTGCAAGGCCGAACTTGACATGAGGCAACCCAAGTCAAACCGCGCACTACCGCCACCTGGGCACATGATTGCTGACTGGAGTGTGAGACTGATAATCGCCCCAAAAACATCATTTTTTTCGTCATACCATCGAGTTCATCGCGATGGGAAAGGTGGGCATGTCTAGCAATACAAGGAGGGGATTACTATTATAGGGGGGAACCGGCGAGTTGCATGCATAAGGCACGGATCTGATAAAGAGATCACAGACTTTTTTGTAAAGAGACGTGGGAAAGTGATAGGTTCGAGTTAAAGTGCTATATGGTCTTGAAAGTTTGTAATAGGCCCCCGTCCTCACATCCCTTATTCCTCCTTCCCCCATGTCAGATCTCACCCACACAGACGTCCCAAAGGACAAGCAAAAGAAACCAAGGCATCGCCACTCCCCTGCCCAGCTAGTCGCTCTCAATGAGCTCTTCGACAAAAATGAGCATCCACCCCTCGAGCTCCGCGCTTCTTTGGCAGAACGTCTGGGAATGTCCGTCTTTATCACTCGCTTGCTTTTTTTACCAAAACATGCTCACTATCACTTTACAGGGAAACAAAGACCGTCAATGCTTGGTTTCAGAATAAAAGAGCCTCTTCAAAGAAGAGGACCAGGGGTGTTCCATATAATGTTCCACCTGTAATTTCGCCTCCTGCTGCCGCCTCCACTTCAAACCATCTTCCTCCCCATCCCTCCGAGTTCGAAGACTACTATTACGACGACGATTATCTCCCTCTAGACGATTATTCTCGTGCTACCTCAATCGTCCCTTCAGACTACGCCGGCCACCCAGACTATTCTCATTTTACTTCTGAAACAGATTCCATGCCTCGGCGAATGCGCATGCGTCCTTCTGCTGAGCAGATTGACGAGCTTAGAAAGCTGTATAACATCACACCCCACCCAACAGCTGATCAGCGTCAACATCTGGCGGAACGCATCGGGATGTACGCATCTCCATCTCTCTTTCTCTCAGTATCCCCATTTATGTCATCATTTTCCTATCAGGCGGTATCAAAGCATAACAAACTGGTTTCAAAATCAACGCAGCCTTGCAAAGAAAAGAAAGGACGACGACTTTGAAGGCTTTACTTCGATACCATCGACTGAGCATCCTGAGGCTCGAACATATTCAGCGTTCCCTCCTCCTACCAATCATCCTTCTCTTGGGTTACCGTTACCCACGCCTGGTCATTCATCAGCCCCCGTTTCTAGGTCTCATCGGCGTTCTCCCAGCATCTCACCATCCTTAGATGGCCGTTCCCCCCGGAGGTCTTCGTCCAATCGTCGGAGCGCGACTCCTTATAGCATCTCTTTGACGTCATTTTCCCGTCCACGAAGATCCCGACCTGAGCCTTATCAGCTTGACGCTCTCAAGGACCTCTTTACCAAGACATCTACACCATCCATTGAAGAGCGCTCAGCACTTGCTTTGGAAATTGGCATGTAAGCATTTGATCGAATATTTGAAAATCATCCGACGTTAATAGTTGCCTTATTAGGGATGTCGGCAAAGTTACGAATTGGTTCAGGAACCTGCGTCAGACTGCCCGGAAACGTGATAAACGATCCGGCAGTGCGGATGAAGAGGACGACGACAGCTTCAACAGCGCGCCTTTTTCAGCTTCAGCCTCGCGATCAGGCTCTCCGTCATTCCGGTCTTACTCGTCGTCGTCGTCGATGGAACTTGATAACGATGACTACGACATGCAAGGAATTCACTCAGACATTGGCAGTGAGGACGATCTTCAGGAAGCAGTGACCCCTCCGCCTGAGCCCGCGCCAGCTCATCCTGCCGCAACTACAACCACCCCACCGTCGTCATCATCACGTATGGCGATAAGCGAACTCACTCTCGGCACCATGGACCCTGCCTCCTACGCAGAGTTAGAAAAGGTCTCTGCCTCCCAGTACTCTGGAATCAAAATTGAAGACGCACTATTGCTCCTTGGCTTCCATCAGCATACCATGCATTAAACAGCAAACAAAAGAATACAAAACTGAAACTTCATGTATGCACTTCACCTATGATTTTCTATACTCGACGCTGACAACTACCACAAGAATCAACTGATTATTACTCCGTATACAACAACGAGATGACAGTCTATTTATTCAACCCGGCATATCCCTTCGTTCAACAACCAAGCATTTGCAACCATCAAACCACTGCCAATCCCTGCGGCCAACCCATTATTAATACACGCCCCACTCTCTTATTGACTTTCATCTTGGGGAGCCTTTATATTACCTCAACCTGCTCTCAATATTTCTGACCTCGGAGGAACCTGACTTTGTCTCTCATCCAACGAAAAAAAAATACTTCCAATCAGCTAGCTGTATTTGAAACAGAAAACCAAATTGTAGCCTTTCGATTACTCGTATCTATTCGCTAAAGCGCTGGTGCATGTACATATACATGACCTATTTATGACAATCATCTTTTATATTTCCATAGTTCCGTGGCTGGAACAAGCTGGAACAATGTTTCAATTTCAAACGTTCAACGTTCATCGATTAAATAATATTTCTGTCATGCGTCATGTGTTGCAGAATCACTTGTGGCGGCGCCGCGGCGGCCGATATTTCTGACTTTCAACATACACGAATTTCTCTCGATTTCAACTAGTATCGCAAAAGCCATTGACCCCCAAACATTGTGCTTGTATTGGCCGTAACTAGCCGTAATTCTCCATCGCATTACAGCGTCACCGAAACCTGCATCACTGATCAGAACAACAACAACAACAACAACAACAACAACAACAACAACAACAACCACCACCACCCCACCCCACCCCGCCTTATATCTCACCATTCAAAAGCCCTACTGGCTTGACCTTTTAAAACCTTTGTCGTATATCAGACCATTCTCCTTTACTGAACCCAAATCTGCCCCTAAACCGTCTTGTTATCATCATTTTGACGATCCCACCAAAATCAACCACCCGTGACTTTACCTACTTTACCTACTATACACATCTTGAAATCGTGCCGTTACCCTCTTGATATTACTTGATTGTCTTGTCAACGGTCTCTTTCTCTCCTTTTTCCCTTGTTAGTATACCTAGTACCGATAGCATGGCGCAGCCCGTGGCACCCAATCAGGCACCCTCAACGCCATCTCGGCTAAGAGCCCCAATCCCCGTTTTCTCGCCTCGTACACCACGTAGCGGTATCCGCGCTCCCACTCCCGATTCTGAAACGGATGACGATGACGACTCGCCGTTCGCTGTGGACTCACTGCCCAGTGGCCATCAACTAGTCGTGCGCGGTTGCGTCTCTGAAGTCGCAACAGATACTCCTGTTTCTCTTGTTCAGGACCTCATTGTTAATCTCTCGTACGATGACCGCTACAGCTTCTTCGCCAATCTCCCATTTAAAATCACTCCTTTCCATGATCGTCCTACCAACCCTTCATCCGCTTGCTACATCGAGTTTGACAAGTTTGTGGGTGAAAATCCAGCTGAGCCTCGGGTCGATCTTTTGGAGATTGTCATGAAAGCCATCGAGGAGGCGAAACCGGAGTGGGAGGTACGCTGGAGTGCTGGTAGAAGGGGAAGGAGCGACAAACGGCTGTCGTGTAGATTGTTAGGGTTATACCCCGGCACTGTCAGTCGCGATGACGTCCCCGCCGAACATATCCCTATCCTGGAAGAACATATTCGAGGAAAGGGCTTCAAAGTAGCATCCATTTTTCCATCGTTTGGAGGTCCCCAAGTCTCATTCCTCCTCCCTTCCGATGCGGATCGCTTCTTTGCCCTCGGCACTCTGAAGGTACCCTCGAAGGTTTCCACACACGTCGCTCGCATTGAACCCCTCAAGGAGATCAACATCGAGAGACCGTTTGAACTGGTTGTTTCTGGTGCTAGGGACTGGGATCAGATGGAATTGCTGGTTGAGAAATGGGCGAGGAAAACGGTTCCGGGTGCTTTTGTCAGCATTCGTTCCACTCCCATGAACCCCGATCTCATCATCTTTTCCATGGCTACATGGGCCGCAACGCTATCCATCCTTCGCAGTGGAGCGTCTTTTAAGAAGCGCTTCCCAGAAAACCTCACCCATCCACGTCTGCTTTGGGACTACAACAACAAACCAGTCTTCAAGCAGACGTTGGGGGACCAGGTATCGAAAGGGGCCTCTCAGATCTCGGGCACTATTGCGAATATGGCGAAGGAACTTCAGGAACTTCGCGCAGAGGTTCGTTCGGTCCAGAACACACAGAACGACATTGTCACGAACGTGGCAAAGTTATTCACGTACCACCAGGCGATCGAGGAGCGTATGACCACCACCCAGCATGCTTTGATTGTCCAAGGCGAGCAGTCGCAAATCCGTGCCGTGGTTGGCGACTTGGAGGCCAGGTTGAGCAGTATGAGGGTTGCTTTGATGTTCACGGTCGATCCTTTGAAGAGGGCCGAGATAGAGGAAGCTATTGGGGAGGTCACAAAGGAGATTGAGAAGAAGAGGTTGGAGCTCGAAGAGTCAAACGTACGCATGGCAAGGATCACAGGACGGGCACCCCAGGCTATCGTTCAAGCTGGTCAGTCGGAACATGCGGTTACCTCTGCCGTTGCACCTGCACCGTCGGCTCCCTCCACTTCGACTCCGGGCAACAAGAAGAGGAAGATTACCCTACTACATGGAACCAGTCGCGTTACTAGGACCGCTACGGCTGCTGCTATTGCGGGTGGCAACCCTGGCTCTAGTGAAGTTCCACGGGAAGTGGATTTGAACGTATGTTCCAAATCTTTGCTTTCAATTTCTTCCTCAGCCGTTAACGCGTGCGTTCGGCTTCATAGCCTGGCTCGGAAGATGTCGTCCGGTGATGTTGCGGCACATTTTTTCTTGGATCGAGACGTCAGGCTAGCCCAGCGGAGGAGACAGTCTTCAAGTACTAGTCGGCCACAGTCGTTGACTAAGGCCTATGCGTTTCCGGCCTTCTCAAACTTTCGAGATCTTGGTCACAGGGCCGCTCCGACTCTTGTCATGGAACAGACGCTTCAAGAACCATTGCCTGGTTCACAAAACGGGTGTCCTGTTCCGATTATACCTTTTTCTTGTTCAGCGGACCCTGTTGTTATTTCTTGCAGTGATACCCCGCCCAGGTTTGGGCGTTTCCGCCCCAGTGCCTTTTCATTAGTGGTTGCGCGTGTTATATTGTGGTTGTTTATATTTTCTTGCCTTGCTGTCACTGTTCGTGCTGCACCGACAATTTCCCAATCTCAATTGAGCGTGTGCGCTATCAATGCCAATGGACTAGTTAGTCCAGTCAAATTATCTTATGTTGGCAAATTACTGGCATCCGTGGTTCCTCATTTCTTTGCCGTGTCTGAGACCAAAACGAGATCTAACGCGGGGTCTAAACTTCCCATCTCAAACTATGAGATGTTTGAAGAAAATGGTGTTCCATGTGCATCTTCTCATTTAGCAAAATGGGGAGTAGTCTTGGGTGTCCGAAAAGACATTCAAGTAGTCTCGCGAGTATCTCTTCAGCACGCATCACTTCGAGGTCGTGTAGTGGGCGTTGACGTGGTTATTCCCTCATCTCATAACTCCTCATTTGTTCACCGAGTATTTGCTGTTTATGCCCCATGCGACCCTGGGCTCGACTCTCTTTCGGCAGATTTTTGGCCAAATCTGACAGAAGTAATACGCTGATGCGCCTGTAGGCTGGAGGCCCCGCAAAAACGGAATATTTCGACTCGTTCGACCACCATTCCCCTCGCGACATACCCATCAATCCGACGCGCTTTACCGAC
>JABAJT010009811.1:0-11879 GCA_018850275.1 Tephrocybe sp. 9174TJB
ACAAAGGGCCGCAAAGGGACTAAATCGGGTGGCTTTGGCACGGAAAAACATGGATAATCAAAATATCCTTTGTGATAATCAATTTGATAGGCGCTTATTCTCAGGGGGATTGGCAAAATGAGCCCCTTGTAAGTACGTTGTAATTCCGATCAGGCGATTGAAGACAGCGCAAGTCTCAAGATAATGTACATGCTGGCGTCAAGCTCCCAAAGTTGAACAAATTTATAGTAATATCAATTTCCATCCTAATGCATGAGCTCACGATTTAACGTCGGCGCCTTCTTCGAGAGCTGGGTATACCAGGCATCCTCCTTTCACCTGGGTTCATGATTTTTCGCAACAAATGTCGAAGGAGGCCGCCAGCATACGCATTTTCCTTCGGGAAAATCTTGTCATTCTCCAGTGTATACTCACTAAGCTCCGCCTCCGAATCAAACAATTGCAGGGGTCGCTCTGAGTTGGGAAGATCGACCAAATCCACAAGATTAACAAAGACGGCTTTGACAGCCTTCAAACTTCCAATGAACATCGTCAACTTGGGGAGGGGTGAAAGCACCTACTTTGCGACAATTGTCCAGGCCTTCCGGGATAGGTGAAATGTTCAAAACATCGCACAAGGTCGCCCACGAAGCCAGATTGTTTTCGTCTGTACCATAAATATTGTTGAAGGCTTGAACGAGGGCATCCTTGAAAGCATCCCTTTGGTCAGACCTCTCCTCCTTGCTCCAGTGAACGTATCTGGCTAGCCGATGGAATTCATCCCATGCAGGCTCGGATGGATCGTACTCGAATCCATCGTATCCCTCGAAGAAACTCTCCAAGGGATTCTGTACACGACGATCAGTAAAGCTTGAAATGAGAAATGTAGATTTCCCTACGTGTGCATTCGGGTCCCTACGATGGGAGAATCTGCAACTGGCGCCATAGGCGCATGTACCTGTTGCTGAAAACTGGTTGCAAGTGCCTCTCTTTGTTCGTGGCATGGTGTAGGTGAAGGTGAAGTGGAGGATGTCTGTATCATATATAATCGTCAACACGTTGCAATAGCATGTCCATCTTCGTGAGAAGCCAATTCATCGAAGAACCACAAGGGAATCCGCAGCAGCCGGGGAAACCTCCTATTAGAGGGCTCATGAAGGCAGCTGATCAACGCCTAGTTGCTATCTTCGTTAGGTCTATTCAATAACTTACGTGGTAAAAGCAGCAATTCATATACTTTCGGACATACCATCTTTCCTCCATACTAGTGTAAGCGGAGAATTCCGAGCATTATTGTTGGAACAGTAAATCTCACAGAACGATAGCTGGTCCACGGGTTATGTTTCAAGTCGTTGCTAACGTCGCAGCGACTACAGGTAACAGAGTATCAGAGTCATGATGTCAAAAACGTAGTGAACACTGTTGTAAGGGGGGGCAACGTTGGAAAAGCAAAGCCAAGTTTGCATGAAGGCGGAAGAGTAAAGTTAAACTTGAAACCTGAACTTCAAGGCCGCTGGGGGCAGCGTAAGGTTTATGAGCTAGAGTGACATGACGGGAGAAGGTCACTTCACGTACTAATGCGCAGCCAGCAGTCTAGTCGAGCGCAAACCTATCATGATAAGTCAAGCGAACGAGAGAGCCATCAGAGGGGTGGGGTTTCTGTTGTTGCAAGCCGCGGTCAGAATTTACGATACATTATTTCGAGTCCACTACAAAAAAATCACATCGTCTCTAACTATGAATACAAAGCATCATTATCCTGACGAATCTTCAACGACACACACACCAAATTGCGAGCGACTTTTTCATCCTTCAAGCCCCACGAGCAAGACTAACAATAACGTAGACGTTGGCCGCCATCACAACGAGGCATATTGTGGATCCAATGCCAGTCACTATCCACCCATTGCTGAAATCGACCATCTCGTCTTCCTCCGCAGCTTCCACCTGTTGGGGCGACGATATCCGTAGAGCGGTATCGGACGGTGAGGAAGGAGGAGGAGCGTCGCGGGCTTTGCGCACACTCATAATGGACTTGGTTGAGGTCAAATAGACGAGTGGGATCGTGATGAAAGGAAGAACGATCGATAGCACGACTTGAGACGCGACTAGCAGGGTATCAATGCCTGATTGGCCAACAGCGACTGCTACGACCATGGATGGTATGATGGCTATAAGGCGCGTGACAATCCTACGCAATGCTGGCTACATAACATGAGTCGTAAGTTTCGACGCCGGAGGTCGAGGGGAGGATTTCGTACTGATATACGCCAATTTAGGAACCCCTCAGAGACAGCCTGCCCGGCTACAGTAGCAATAATAGAGGAGCTCTATCGGGAAGGGTCAGACGGAGAAGCATGCCATTTGACTGTTGAACTACCTGCCCAGCCGCGAGGAGAGCCACTGCAAACAAGGTCGCCGCACCTAAAATACGATCAATCAATCTGCGGAGTGAGGGATCAAATAGGCTTGCCTTGTCCGACAAGGTCGCGGATGAGATTGTAAGTATCAAAGAGATTCGCAGGCACCTCCGTCCCACGTTGGTTTGAACCATAGAAGAATACCGCGCTTGCCAGGATCAAGATACTGTTCATGATGTGGAGTCATTATCATCCTGAGCAGAAAACAGGGATGGATGATACGCACAAGGAATTAATAAGAACGGCAAACCCCAACAAGCTGACTACCACATCGACCATACCGTGATGAATATGGGCCTTGACAAAATCATATGGCCTATTTTCGCGATCGGCGTGCCGCACTGCTCGGGTCGCATACTCGCTTGCGAGAGGTATACGAAACGGTGAACATATTACGTCTTGAAGATAGCCGAGAATGCGTCGTGGCCAGGATTTTGCTTCAGTGGGGTCGCTCATATTCGACACGAAGGATGCTTGAGAACCAGAGCTTTTCCTAAGAAGGCTGTCGGCGGAACGCGGCGCTGGCGATATTCTATCTTGAGTAGCAAGGGCAGAACCTAGGAAGAGGCTGTGGGGCATGACGGTAGCGCCGAGGATCCCAACAGCTGTTCAAAGACCGGTGAACATGATGTTGAAATTGTTTTTGGAGAAAACGTACATGTATACAGCGCCCCTGACGAAAATATGTACTTTGATGGTACGTAGCCTTCAAAAGCTTTGGCCCAGACAACATCTACTTTGGAGATAATAATTGCCATGCAAATCAGAACGGCTAAGACCTATATATATAGGCGTAAGAGAAATTGCCTTGATCATTTGTATAAGCAGATGGACACACCAATCCTGCGATCAAGAACTCGAACATCCGAACAGGACGGCCACGAAGAGGATCTCCAAACAGCAATAGCAGGAAGACATCGAACGCAGTGATGAGTACGCCATGCCAGAGCTGAAGCTTGGGAAAGAGTAAGCATAGGGCGATCGCAGACCCAAGCAGTTCCGCGAGGTCCGTGGCAATAATGGCGATCTCTGAGAGGACATAGAGGGGGTATAGGCCGAGCCATCGATAAAGAAGGGTATGCTTGGGGCGACTGTGGAGTAGCAGTCGACAATGTGATGCTAAGTCTGTGTCGCCCGTTAAGATGATGCCATGGTTTAGAGACGTAGTAGGAACTGACCAAGGCCAGTTACACAACCCAGCCTACTGGCAAGGACCTGGAAAACGACGAGTTTCAGATCGATTACATCCACAGAAAATCCGCGTGGTTACCTGGAGGAAGACAGCAAAGATGCCAGCAAGCAATACTACAAATAGGAGGCGATATCCATATTGAGACCCTGCTTGCAAATCTACTCCCCAATTGCCCCTATAAATCAACTGTTATTTCTTCTCGTCATATCGAATTGTATCAGACTTACGGATCGAAGTATGCGACAGCACAGACGATCCCAATGCCCGTATGGCGCTTTAAGTGATGCACCACTGCTCCGCCTATGGATCGTGCACGTTCACGAACATTCCTCTTTCTTGAAGTGGCATTTTGGTTGTGGTCAGATGGGGTGTTGTGGAGGGACTCGACTGGCATGATGGTGGTTGAGGGTTAAGATGGGTGGTGTCGGAACACAACCAGGAGCCAGAAATCCAGAAGTAAGACGACTAACCCGACGCAGTGGACGACGACGAAACGGTGGTACGGTACCATTTCCATTTCTCCTTTTTCCGATCAAACAAGGACATATATCGTCCTCCACTGGGAAAGTTATGTTCTTGCGATTTTGTGGATAGGTTAGCCATGCATGGGAGGAATTATGGGCACAATCGAAGGCTTCGTTGTCGTCCTTCGTCCAAAAGCCTCTGGTTCGGTTCATGTCCTGTTGTTTGGATGCGATCAATCAAAGCCTAAAGAATACTCCGAACAATGCACGTGCTGGATGCCAAGCGACCCATGCAGCTTCAGAGTCCAGACATGAACGCCTCGAAAATGATTTAACGGAAGGGACGACAATCAAGCACAAAAAGAAAGAAAAGACTCGGAGAAAAGACAGTTCAATCAAACTTGAAAGAAGTACAAACTCAGATGATTTTGTGCAGGTTTGATCAGCTCTTCCCACTGATCATTTTGCGGCGTGAGCCAATTTCAAAGGTTCCTGTTATTCGTATAAAATCATTACAAGGCGTGTACAACCCATGTGGCCAATGACAGATTTAAAAAAAAGTCGCAGTCGCCTCTCCATCGTGTCTAACCAGACCAATTCAAAGCACCGAAAAAGCGAAATCTTGATTCAGTTTGATCGGAACATTCGGCGAACGCGGTTACTCGATCCTTGGCGAGGGCTACCAAACCAGCGGCTCGTCGTTGAAGCAAAGGAAAGATCCAAGCCTCGTCGTCGTTCATTAGCTGAGCTCGAGTTGGACACGTCTACAGGGCCAGAACCAGGAGCGAAACCAAAGTCGCGATGAGAACCTGACAAGAATCGAAAGAAAGCAACCCAAGCACGCCGTCCACGGTCCACGCCGCGACGAAACAGTATATTCTTCACTCTTGAAGCTAGAGGCTGAGAATGGCCGCGATTTGTGTGTATGAACAGCCCTTCGCCTCCCCCGCAACTTGCAGCAAAAGGATCCAAGCCCACGTTGTCGATACCGATTCCCAATCCATTGGGTCTTGAGACAGAAGTCACATGAGAGCCACCGCCATACACCCACTGGCGTCCTTGGGGATCATTTTCCCCGTCCATAGTTTCGACTTGCCTCTTGCGTTGTAAGATATCGGGACTTGGGGATCGAGAAAGATCAGGCGTTGGGGCCGTCAAGATAACTGCGGGGATCACAGATAAAATGTCTTCTCCTCGACGGGGTGTTCCTCTGTCGATTCCAGGGTACTCGTTCCCCTTGATAATTGGGTCTTCTGAAAGGAAATCAAGTGAGAAGATGTATAGTCCTATTGTGATATACTATAGAGGCGTACCTGTCACGAGATTTCTGGGGTGCACACTGGTGATCGTGATAGAATCGCCGGCTTCGGAACGGTGCTTCGAATCTTCCTCATGTTGCACCGTTTGTTCCGGCTATACGCAAAAAAAGAGACAAATGAGTCGCCGCGAAAGAAGTCAGTTGGTCCGATTCTGAATACGGAGGTATGTGCTAAGGGACAAGAAACAAGGAAGTTCGTAAACTTCCAAGTCAGAGTATCATCATCGCATCATCGCATGGAACAGGAAGAAAGCCAGAAAGGTCTCAATATAAAACACATTTTGGGAGAACCCATGTGTTGGAGTTTCTGGATAACATTCCGAAGGAGTTAGGAGTAAAGATGGAGCTGGAGCTGTGAGAACAGGTGTAAGAGACGTACCTTTGGGCTGGGGCTATGCGAATGTACGGATATCTCTGCCAATTCATTCGTGGTTCGGTTGTGACCGCCTGATGCCTACATGGGTGAAGAGAGTATGTCAACAATTTCAAACGCCCCGATACCGGGCGCTAGGACTAACGATTGAGCCTGCTGCGATCCGTTTGCTCCGGCGCAGGGATTTGGTTGACATGGTTGACAAGGAAAAGTCGCCACCCTGCTCAGATGGTGGCTCACGATCAGAACGTTTGCGTGATTCAGAACCTCTCATGCTTCGGCGTGAGCCCTGAAACATTGGCTATTCAAAATAGAGTTTGATTTGTATATAATTCAGACACACACCTTGGCGTCTAACTTTATTTTGCGGGGTGAAGGAGAAGGAGATGAGGCGTTCACCTGGCGTCGAAATTTTACGCTGTATGACATGTCAAAATGGCGAGTCTGCTCACAAGGGCACGCCGGTCTAAGCGACTGTTTACTGAAGCATTCTAAAAGAGAAATTTTGTAAAACGGCTATGGTCAGGGAGAAACGGTGTCAACGTACTTCAATGCAGTGACAGATACAACAGCATTTTTCTCCATTCTGCATACGACGCTCTATATAAGCCTTTCGAGGGGTACTGTTAGCGGGCCCGTAGATAGCATCCTGGGAATGATCGAATATAGAGAAAGAGATATCTGAAGATACTGATCAGTATTGGCGTGACTGTTTACTACAAATGTACCTGTTTTCGGAGTTGATGGCGAGCCGCGGCTCGTATATCGCATACCGGTACGATATGATGGAATTGGATCTGTTGGATATGAAGCTGGGAACGTGAAAGCCTGTCATGGAAGGTAAAAATAAAAAAAGGTTAATGAGGTGTCAGGATGAAAGACTCCTTGACTCACAGGTTTAGGAACGACAACGAGATAAATGATCTTCAAGGTAGACTTGAATACTTTAGACCATGAAGGTGGGCCGTCCTGCATTTTTGAAGGAGAGGATTGTGTGGATGGAGTTCAATTCGAAGACCAGAAGTCGCGTTGTGTCACATATGGTCACAATCGCGACTAGTCGCAGCAAAGTTCCACGTGATGCATCACGGCGCACATCGACTCAGAACTGGTGAAGTTTCACTGAAAGCAACACCGAAGAAAAGAAGGATTTCTTCAGAGTCCCACATATGGCGAAGGCAGGTTAGAACTTTAGTAGTCGGTCCAATCGAAAAGAATGGTTGCCATTGGCAAGTGTATCTATTCAAACCCTTTCAAATTCTTTCGTATCAACAACTTCAACCACCTTCTCGTCCTCAGATAAGGACTCTTCGGCTACGGAAGGGGAGATCCCCATGTGGCTCGTATCGTACCCGTGTGCGGCCAAATATTCACGGAACTGTGGTTTGGCCGCACGGATATTCGGCGCCAACCCCAATACCGAGGAAGAAGCTGTTAGGATTAGTTAGGACGGGTTTTTCCGCAATTCGACCAAAGGATTGAACTTACCGCATTGCGCTCAGCATACTCAGGAGCCCGCCGACGCTTCCATTCGCACCAGATGAAGCGGCTGACAGGCCTGAGAATACCACGACAATAGTTGCAGCAGACATCTGATCATTCCACACATTGATTAGTTTTTTTCAACATGACAGTTGGAAGTTGAATGACCATGCCGAATTTCCTGCCGATCTTATCTGAGAGAAATCCTGCATGAGAATGGGGTGGAGTCAGCGTGGAGTCGAAGGAAAACAAGAAACAACCCTCACCGAAGAGGAGCATGCCAACAACAGTGCCGGCAAATCCAGTGCTGTTGACAATAGTGCTATAGTTGTGTCTCACGAGAGCATCTTTCCCGTATATCCGAGTGAGAACTAATAAACGAAGGTCAATATTTATACCCCCATGTTCAGTCATCGAATTCACGAGTGTTTACTAGGCAGAAGGTGAATTAGAATGATTGTTTACAACTCGAAGGCCAACGCACCACTTCCGATGATCGTATTGGCATAACCTTCGAAGTTCAACGTTACATATTGTGGTCGATTGAGCACAACCAAAGGAAATCACCGTCTGAGAATAATGCTGTCCCGCATCTGTCAACATTGGTATTAGTTTTCCTGACTTAGGATAGTATAAGAATGTGCTCCGCTCGACTCACGCAAAGATGAGAGAGACGCTGCGAATCCTTTCCTTGAGAGACAAATCGGAGGCCATCGTCGTTGAAAGGAAAGCCCACTGTCGATGTATAATACATTTGCGGAATCGGCATGGTCCGTTGGCATCGATGAAAAGAAGCCTAGCTTCAAAGGTCTGGCCGAGTTAGACAGTTGCACGTTCGTCTTTGACCTCATAGCGAGAGAATTCTTCTCAGAGCACACAAATAGCACCGGAAGCACAAGCGCGTCAGATGGTAGATGCCATAGATGGTTTCACTTTGAGAAGGCTTGAGCCTAAATCCAAGGGGCACAAGATATGCTTGGAAATAGTGAACCTCCATAGATCTCATGGGAAAAGCAAGGCCTGAATCTAAAGTGCGTGAACAAATTTTGTGGGCTCCTCCGATGAACTTGAAGTCACGGCAAAAAGTTTTTGAAGGAGAGGCTGATCGGGCCGGGATGATCCGGCAAATTGCGGACTCGCGCTTTCCATTGCTCCCCCTATCCACCTTTTCCCTGATGCTCAATGAATGCCTGCGGCCCTCAGGTTGGACAGCTCTTACAAATCAGCCCTCAACGCTCTTCTCTCTGTGTGTAGACTAACTACGGGCTCCGACCGCATCACTAGGCGCTGCACTGTCATTTCTTGTCAGATGACGTTGATTAAGCTGCCCGTTCATGGCCAGCATTGGCTCTGTGAGAGAATAGCACCATCACAAAACTCACCAAAACAGCAACTACATCGACTACCAATACTATGCGCTCAGGCTCTGAACCTGGAGAATATTCTCTCTACAACCTACCTTTTTCCGAAGAAACTAAATGGGACTCGAACTCCGCCACGTCACAGGCTTCACACGCAGCAGACCATGATCCTCGTCCGATCTATCCATATGTATATGGATTGGCATCGCATTTTTGAACCAACACCGTACATTCCTGATGCTGGAAACATATTTTCCCATTGGATCTTAAACAATCGTATCCGTAGGAATATTAATGCTAGTGTACCAGTGCGTATTTGAACTTTTGGTACCGTCTCTGCACGAAGTGTCTTAAAAAATTGTGAGTTCTGTGCTACAATAAATCATACATCACTCACTCTTTCTAGGCAAGTGTCCAACAGGCCTCTTTATCCAAGTGAAGAAACTCTGTTTGAAGCAGAAGATCCAATATGGGACTTGGTCCTAGGATCTACAAGCCGTCGTACGATATTTCGATTTGTGTGCATTGCCTAATTTTATGATTGTTTCAGACGGGAATACCTATTACTTTGAAAGAGGTACACGGTCATGGTTTATAAAACGCGATAATTTTGCTGCCGTGGAAGAGCTACGAATGCAGCGGGACAGATTATACGACAACCCGAATTGAAGAATATATTGCTGCGAAAAAGGAAGCTGATCATGAACTACGCAAGTCCCGCGACACTTTTGGCCTTGCGAAGGGAAGTAAACCTGGAAGCCTACTTGGTTCACCAGATTTCTATGGAACCTATAGAATGGTGTTCACTGCCCATACTACTTACGATGATTTATTTTCGTACAAGGCCTTCTCTGACCTTCTAAATGTCTCTTTGGATAGGGAACTTTCACGTTCGGCATGCAGTGACGCAATAGCCAATCTAGCAGCATACTTTCGGACTGGCGCTCAAAGAGAAGCAGAAATGCGGTTGTGCACGTAAAGGAAAGAGTACAAGTACAGTTACATTAATATCCCGATTCCGAGTTAAGTAAATTCAGATTTCGATTTCGTTCTTACAGGGCTACAATATGGCAGGATTTGCCTCCGTTCCACGGCTAGCCATCCATGTCTCCGGTCCCTAAATTCGAGTCAAATATAAGCATTATGATTCACCATGAATCTCTCACATAACGCACCTTCCGATTTCTTATCCGTTGATTCTTGATCCTCCTTGTGAACCATTCAAGCGAGGTGGAATTGGTTTCGAATTTTCTTTCCGGAACATCAGTAACGGCACGTGCAATGAGAGGGCTGTTTTCGACAAGGGCACGTAGGACTACCGAGTTGCTGGGCCTGATGAAGAATACAAGGGACCATCGCTCAAAGGCCCTTTGTTTTCCAGGTGGTGGTCTGCGCCGTATATCAATGAAAGTCATTCGCCAAATTGAGTGAAAAAATTATGCTCACACCACACGATGAAGATTAGAACGCAGGATTCCACCACTAAAGAGCGACAGTGCATCTCCAATATTGCATATCGCGTGCCCAGGGATGGGCTATGTTTTTAAATGCCATGGTTCAAGGTCTGGGTAGTTATGTACGAGAGGGCCAAATCACCTTAACGTATTGCCAGCTTTCGGCACCTGGAACAAGTACTTGCAAGCCTCCTAGACGATTGTGAAGGAAAGACTAAGAGAAAGATCAGAATTACAGGACGACTGAATCATTGCATCTTCGTACTAAGGACCCAAAATCGGTATGACTTCCAATCCCGAGGTGAATATCTGTGGAGCCTTGGGGAGGTGGCGGATTCCGAATGACTCTTGCTTCACTGCCACTGAATTCGTTCATAGAATGCTTTGACAGAAGAGAACCAGGAGGGAGGCCTAGACAGTCACTCAGGACATCCAATAAGGTGTTGGTTATCTCGAGCGACTTTTGCACAAATGGAATAATGGCCGAATCCATGTATTTGTTTACAGTGGAAGGATAGGCTCGTCTAGCCTGCCTGGGCCAAGCAAGAGCATCATCTTTAGCAACGTTGATGAACTCAACGGTGTCTAGACGTCCTGATGCATCCACTGCATTTGCTCCAGCAGCTTTATACCTGGTCAAGCGAATGAAGCAATATGCATGCGTGTGGTACGACAGCTTACATACCCAAATGACATACCATCGTCTCCTTGCTCAAACTGCATTTTCTCCTCTAATGGTAGCTTCATAGTCTCCGCTCCCATATCAAACATACCGTCGACTTCTTTGTCAGCGCCGTGATTCTTCATGCTGGAGGAAATATGATTACAATGATACATCGAGCGTTTTACCCACTTTGCAACGTACTACCAGAAGCCTAGCTGAGTAGCGGCCTCCCATAACTGCCCAATTTCATGGGCGTCACCTGCAGAGATCAATTGAAAGTCAATGACAAGGAGCGGATGCGTCAAGACATCTTCGGGAAAAGGCGCGTAATATTCAAGAGAGGTAGCCATGGGTTGAGTGAGTTGGAAACCTGTTACCGTCATTAGTGTAAATATGCCTCTTCCATTTATGTATATCAATGATGAAATCTCCCAGCCCGTGTGTAATCGGTGGCGTTCAACCCCACAGTGAGAGACAGACAGCCCCCATTTTACATAAATCGTCAAGTCCATTGGGTGCAACTTGGTGGTATGGAAATGGAAATCATCGTGAGAAGAGGTGGCGGTAGCACATAGACCATAAAGAAATTTTGATAGATCCGACTCACCATGTGATATCTTGGGATGCATGATCCAGGCCAGAATAGATTTATTCATCTCGAGTCGAGGCATATAGACCTTTGTTTTTATTCGCCGAAGCTGTGTTGATCAACATTGACTTTGGACCATTAATATACCCGCTTGATTTGAAACGAATCTACAGGGATTAGATTATTTATGCATATCTGACGCCAGTACCTCGCGACTCCTTTCGAACTTCGGCCTCCAGTGGGAAAGTCTGATGGTCAGGCGTGACAGTATAATATAATCTCTTCCAGGCCGCCTGTAGCTCTTCGGGAGTCTCCCACGCCAACTCCTCATTGCGAAGCCAGAGGCGGAGCAGATGACGGCTGTGTCGGATAATGGTATGAATGAGAGTTACATGGCACGAGGAAAATAAGCACGCACGTCTTCTCAGGAGTATCCGTGAAGCCATCCCTTGCGTGGAAAACCGCTAAATTGTTGATGTACTGAATGTCGCCCTTCTGGAAGTTGAGTCCGAGATTGTACTTCTCTCCCAAGAAATGAACGGCGTCAAGTGCCTCGGCTTGTGCTTCCGTGAGTGGTGGAATG
>JABAJT010009812.1:10533-20949 GCA_018850275.1 Tephrocybe sp. 9174TJB
AATGAAAGTGTCCTCGACCCTTCGAGGCCGTCGGAAACGATGGATGTGAACATCACAAACGGCCGTTGAACGACGGCAGCGTATATTTCCGGCGTCAAACGGTCTTCATATTGACGTCCCATGGGCAGGAAAAACCCAGGCCTGTGGTGCCTCGATCCGGGCAATATAACGTAGGACTTTTCTTTGTCCCCAGCCAGATGTATTGCGCACTTCGTAATATCTCGCGCCAAAGCAGGGCCTCTACTTTCAGGAAGCATGCGTAATGCCATCAGCATAGGCTGTAGCTCTCGAAGAAGGTGGTCTTGGAGAGTGGTTCGCTTCAGAGGCCGGGACTGATCGTCGCCAAAACTGATGTCGTCGTCCAGGCTGGACGACTGATCATCGGCGAAATGGGGCAAATCTGGGTAGATATGAACTCTGCGCATAGCTGCCAATATCCATGTGGCGTATAGGTCCAGTTGCGGCACGCCAGGTAAGTAGAGTTGCTGATTGTCCAGAACTGGTAGCGGTATTAATGTTTGGGAGGGCTTGGGAAGCGGCAGCTGGGTATACCATTCGAGCAAAGAGAGCCACTGATTCTTCTGGATCGTTCCGCCCATGATCGTCATCCATTGGGTCAGGATGCAAGAACTATTGTTGAGCGTCGTGATAAAGGTTCGTAACGCCTCCCTGACATTGTCGACACAGATATCTGGGGCAGGGTCCGCCCTTTGCTGAGACGTTTGAAGCCCTTGAATCGATTCCTCGAGTTTACATCGCATTTGGGTTAATTCGAGCAAAGCTTTATCAGCTGCAAGCGACATGTCGTGCCTCGAATCGGCTGGAGTCGCAAGAAAGTCTTTTTCGACATTGGGAGGTCGATGACTTAGGACTAAAATGCCGTTCGCTTTGATGACTAGGGAATTATCACCATCCCAGTCGACGCTGTTGATTTCTTTTACCATGGATGAAATCAAGTGGTGGAACCTGTTGTAGGCCTGCTCGTCAACATCACAAGTCATTCTGATCTTTCTGACCAAATGGCCCTCAGAGCAGAAAATGGCGAACAGGGCGTCGAGGCAAACATTGATTTTTTTCCTCTTCGATTCGGGATCCATGTGTTCGCTTTGGAGAATGGTTTTCAGAAACCGCGCAATGCAAATCTCGACTGCGAAGTCACAAGAGGAACCAAACGTCATCCACCAGGTGTTTTGGCCATTCGCGGAAGCCAAGAGCCCTGGTATGCTCTCTACGAAAAGCTCCAGCTCGCCGTCGTCCGTGATCCTTTCGTATGCCCAAAGAAGCGCATGCCGGTCCCCAATCAATGTCGATGACGTGGCTTCTTGTTCACGGCGCATCTTTAACTGGACAGGGCTATCCATGTGCATGTCTGTGAAATGACGGGAGTTGATGAAATGATGAATATATTGGACCGTAAACGAAAGCGGTGTTTCATAGGGTGAAGAGGGATCGAATAAGGGCGCGAATGTCACGAATGCGTAGGCTGCCAGTCCACAAACGAATACGCATAATACAAACCAGGCTACGACTTGATCAACATGCAAAAGGAAGACGCAGAGGCCGGAAAAGAAAAGGAATAGAGAGAGATGAAGTAATGTCGGGATATATTCGACAACCGTTTCTAGCTTCCATTTCTCAATTCCGGCGAAGAGAAATCGTCGAACTCGGCCACGGCGTTGGGGCTGGTTATGCCGTTGCACTCTTTGGAGATAGTCTCGTATCCACTGTTGTACAAGTGTTACGACAAGTGCTGCAGTGAGGCTGAAAGCTAGAGATAGGAACCATAGAACGTTGATACTGACAGCCCAAGCCGAACGTACAAAGGTGTCGTTAGGCATGTCAGGAGTGAAGTTGATTGCATGGACGCTTGTATTCGAGACTTGAGCAAGCTGAACAGAGAGCATACGCGAGAGAAGCGCGGCAGTGATGTCGCCGGGATCTGGTTTGAGCAGCTTATAGCTTTCAATTATGAAAGCTGTGACTGTCGCTGAGAAGAGGCCAGCCTACGATCAGCATATCAACGAATAGTATAACAAAAACGGGAGGTAAAAACCTCACAAAGATTAGTGTGCTATCCATATCTGCTTTCCACGTCTCCGTCAGATTAGCATCATGCTTTGTTGCTTCGTCGACATATATCGACCAAAATTTGTGGGCAGAATGGTCGTTGTAGCTAGTGTCATCCTCGGACATGGCGTGCGTTATCACTGGCAGTCCTTTCGCGAAGTGGGCTAGCCAGTAAATGCTTGTGTGGCTGGCGAAGCTGCCGCCGCATGGCGCGCCTCGTTGTTCAAAATGATGAAAAAACAAAAGGAAACACAGGTTAGTAGTCGGCAGGAAGGCGCAGCAACGACTCACGAGGAAGGGAGTAGAGTACATCCTACCCGATCCCTACATGCTCAGGTTGCAGCCCTGTGTGTGAAATTGTTCTTTCTCCAAAACCCCAGTTAACGCAATAAGGGAATGGAGTAAATAATAAGTGCCGAGACAAACGATACTCTGCAGGGGGAAGCTACTACAAGAACATCAGTGGTGTGCTTGTGGCGAAGTCGAGCTGCCGCTAAGATGCTATCTGCGGCTCGGTGATCTCAACCCCGACCCGAGTGAATATGCGCATCACGACACACCAATCAAGGCAGTAGCTTTTCTCAACGAAGAGATCAATCAAGAAATTCTTGGCAACGTGATACGTGATACTGCAGATCCAATAGAACTACGACAGGCCTTCAAAAAATGTAGACATCAGTAAGATATCATCTCTTCACCTGGGTCTTGTTCAACAACATAATCGGCAATGATGCTACAGCGGCGATCTTTTATTCACCAAACGGCAAAGAAGATTCCATAGAAATACCGGCATTGAAACAGTCTCTGGCCAGGGTCCGATTTATCCGCTGACTTCGAAAAGATAACGGGCCACCACAGCATAAAATGATACATCCAGTTTCTACCCGGATCCGCTGTTCAAGTTGTGCTTTTTGGAGAAATGCTCGTCATCTTATATGTCGGCGGAAGTAAAAAATGCTGTAACACATCAGCGAGTATAAACGCAATTCACCCTCTAATTTGCGTTCTACCATGTGCTTTTCTCCAGGGCGCCTAATTTGAGTGTCCAATTGTGGCGCCGCGTGTGCCTTGAAACTGCGTACATACTCCAATTGTGCCGAAGGGATAAAAAAGGCAATTTCCTTAAACGTGACATGTATTCGCATATGATAGTTTTACATGGCCGGCCAATTATAATCTAGCGAGAGACACTCGACATATAGCAGCCTCTACAAGCGGAAATAATAATTAATATCCAGTGAGAACCGTCTACAAAGCCTTCTTCGTCTCGTTGTCCAAAGCGTCAGGTGCCAACACACGTTGAGCTTTTCCATCTCTGTTCTTGTAGAACACAATGTCGCCATAATCTTCGATGAAGATGCATTGGGAGAAAGTACGGTAGAGTGCGCGGAAGGTATTCTGTGAGAAAGTCGAAAGGTAAGAAACAGTACAGACTTGAGCTATAGAAAGAATCTTACAGTAGAGTCGTAGTTGTAATCTTCTTTGAGGACTTTCTTAATCGCTTCCGTAACTTGAGGTTGATTATAAAACGGAATCGAAGAAAAGAGGTGGTGTGCAACCTGGAGTCACATTGGTTTAGGCTATGGTAAAGAAGATAAGTCACGAAGTACACACATGATCATGCGAAACATTGTGGAGGAAGACGCGACCAGCCCAGCCGAGAAGAGGCCTGTCGACGGTCGAAACAGCTCCACGAAGGAAAGACCATTGCTTGTTGCGGTAGTGAGCAATGGAGGGATCGGAGTGGTGCAGGTATGTAAGCATCACAATCCAGTGGTTTGCCAACTACAAGCGTGTCAGGAGAATGCATGTGAATAGGTGAGGTATATACATACGATATAGGGAACGAAATACAACTTGAAGAAGTTGTGGAGGCCAACTTCGCGTGTCCACATGTAGAGAACACACGACATGAAGGTGAGACCAAGGTTGGAGGCAATGATTCCATTGCGCTCATGGGGCTTGAAAAGTGGTGACGAGGGTTGGAAGTGCTACAACGAGTTCATAAGGGGCGAGATAGCAGCTCTTTGAAAGCAACTTACATTTGTTCCAGAAGGGTACATTGGGGATCCCATGGCGTTGGTGAACAAGTAGAATTGCCAGCCAAGTGCCTGCATGAACAGCATGCGGACGAGGGTGTAGATTGGCGTCTCTTCGAAGATATCGTGGTAATCGGTGATGTGAGCAGATGATTCGGGAGGAAGCTTGTAGTCCGAGCGAGTGCGTGGGACAAAGTTCTCATCACGTTCAACAGACATTGTTGCCTTGTGATGCGCGTGGTGCGTGGACCTCCAGGCATAGTAGGGAACGAGTATAAACTAGAGTTTGATCGGCAAATGGTTTCACATGCGCAGCAAGTACTCACAGTATGAAGACTGAAACCAACAAGGTGGTTGAACCATTGATGTTTTGAAAGAGAACCATGTCCGGCCTCATGAGCCATGCACCACCAGCCGGCGAGGATGATGCCCTGCCAATGCCAGTAGAGGGCCCAGAGAGCCCATTTGACAGCGGTTGCTGCCGCCTGAGGTGCTCCGTAATCTTGAACGAGAGACTTGGCAGCCGGGTCAATCAGCCAACCAAGCTTATAGACAGCGATAGCGCAGGCGACGTCGCGGAAGATGTACAATAGAGCCTTTCCGGTGTGTTTCTCGTGTAGATGCTTAGGAATTACGGAGTGTACTTCCGACAGAGTAACCTGGCTATGGATTGAGCACGTCTTAGGCCAGTCATACAAGTTTAATTCTCACCTTGGTTGGTCTGAACGGCGTCTCGAGCCGTTTCTTGTATTCTGGCCCGTCCTCAAACAGAGAAAACATGTCGAAAACAAAGGCAAAAGCAGGTCAATCTACCGAGAAGAAATCTCAAGCAGAGATGAGGCAGTTGAGGGGAAATCAGATCATAGAATGCACGTATTTAATGTAAGGACAGCGTGCGGACCGGGAAAGTGCTAAGTTCGACGGTGCGCACCCGGAGTTGGCCGTTTGGCAGGTATCCATTTGGCTTTTGCAGTTTCAATCACAGAGGAACGAAGAACTTGAGAAGAAGATGTGCACGTGACCCTTCTGATACAACTTTTTGACGCGTCCAGGACCCCGAAACCGCGTGCGGCGTAACCGGGTAAGGGTTGTGAAAGGATTTAGTTACCGAGTGCTGCCACTTTTCGTTCACCACAATACGCTTACTCCGGTTCTGACCTCTTGGTCTCCAGTCCTCTACGGTTTCATTGTGATGAAAGCCGACGATAACGCATTGTCAATGTCTTGTACCACATGGAAACTCTCAAATCGTCAACAGGTAGGTTTTCTAGAAGAAAAACGGTTTCCACTTCCGACAACCTAACCTGCTTGAGAGATTGACCCATTTTGTTTTAGCAAGGAAACAATGTATTAAATGCATTGTGCACGTACCAGCACTGTCAAATCAACAGGCGTCACGAAGCCTTTAATCATTTTAATAAACTCATACATGTACATGCACCGCCAGACCTACCGCAGAGTGCTTTTTGAACCAAGGGGCTATTGGATGCCGTCGAAAACCTCGCAACCCTAGACAGTCCTTCAAACTCTGTGTTTCTACCAGGTTTTACGTAGGTTCGAGCCTACATTGCCCACCAACAACACAACGCTGATGATCTTCTTTGTGTTCAGTCACTTCAAAGCCGATCTCGGACCCAGATCTCTGTTCCATATTGCCTGGTCCCAGGTGACTCTTTTCCCCTTTCGAGCAACCTGTCACTCTAGGTACATTTATCGCACTTTAGAAAATATTCTTTTTTTTTTAACTTTCTCATAGCAGTGCAACATAAATAGGCAGGTTGTTTCGGTCAGATACCCTCACCACTCGCAGCGGTTTCTCCCTGCTTACTTTCCCTGTTATAGATCTTCTACAACATGGGTGCTTCCAACACTGTCGAGAAATATTCCGAAGATGCGCTCCCTGCGTACACGCCTATGCCTTGGTATGTTCCCACCCCATGATCGCTGAATTTGAGCGAATCTAATCTATGCATGCTTGGCTTCGTAGGTCTCTCAAGGAAATTAGAGCTGCAATCCCTAGCCAGTACTTCGTTAGGGATACCACTCGCGGGCTACTCTACTTTGCTCGTGATGTCTTGATGGCTGCCGTGGCCTGGTCACTCGCCACTGCCATTGATCCCTACTTCAAGCAGTCGGAAACCCGCGAACTTCTCACTCCTATCGGCGCGGAAGTCGCTCGATGGGCTGCATGGAGCGTCTAGTAAGCGAGTTCACTATTCGGCAACAACCTTGTCACTGACCCGCTCTTTATAGCTGGTGGTTCCAGGGACTCATTTTCACTGGCATCTGGGTTATCGGACACGAGGTTTGTCCACCCTTTTCTGATACTCTGATGAGACTTCTAATCCTTGTTTTTAGTGCGGGCACAGTGCCTTCTCTGACCACAAGATTGTTAACGACATCCTCGGCTTTGTACGTGCCGGAACTTCCTCACAAATATCATAACGCCTTACAATCTTTCCATAGGTTACCCACACTTTCCTTTGGACTCCTTACTTCTCCTGGAAGATCTCGCACCATCGTCATCACAGCAACCATGCATCAATGGAGCGTGATGAGGTTTATGTCCCCAAGACCCGTGAGGATCTCAACATCCCTGATGAAGTTGAAGGCCACGAAATCGATTACGAAGAAATCTTTGGCGATACCCCTATCTACACTCTCTACATGTTGATTCGCCAACAGTTGCTTGCATTCCCTGCCTACCTCCGTACGTCAACAATCATCCTCTGCGGGTCCCTATCATAGGACCCTTGTCACATACCATACTAATCATTCCCCCCTCTTGCATCCGCAGTCTTCAACGTCTCTGGCCAGAAGAATTACCCGAAGTGGACCAATCACTTTGATCGTAAGCGAATACTTCCTCGAGTATAAGCATCGATGACCTCATACTCCGTGGTCCCATAGCCAACTCCATTCTCTTCACCAAGGCACAGAGGAATGCTGTTATCATGTCTAACATCGGTATCGCTGCCATGGTCTGGGGTGTCAGCTACGCCTGCACTACCTACGGTACCTGGGAAGTCATCAAGTACTACGGTATCCCCTGGCTCGAGGTCTCACACTGGTGTATGTGCCTAGGTGTTTTTCTTCCGTTCATAAGGCTCATTCCTTGCATCCGCAGTCATCATGATCACTTACCTTCACCACACCGACCCCGAACTCCCGCACTACCGCGGCAAAGAGTGGAACTTCCAGCGTGGAGCTGCCGCCACCGTTGACCGCAATTTCCTCGGCTGGCAGGGACGCTTCTTCCTCCACGATGTCGCTCACTACCATGTCATCCACCACGTACGTTCTTGTCCTCAGAAACCTCCACCTTTCACTCACTTTGTATTCACTTGTAGTTCTTCCCCAAAATGCCTTTCTGTTCGTCTTCGTTTTCCCTTTACGGATGAATGACAGAACTGACTGAAATCTTATCTAGACCACGGACCTGAGGCTACCCAGCACTTGAAGGCCTTCATTGGCGATCACTACGCCTACTCTGATAAGCCCGTTTTCAAGGCTCTGTGGGATAGCTATAACCAGTGCCAGTTCGTCGAGAACGATGGTTGGTTTCCCTATCCTTCTAACTCATCCGTGTACTCAACAATCTTCTTTGACATTCAGGTGATGTCCTTTTCTATCGTGACAAGAAAGGCCAAGCTGTTCGCAGGCCTGCGGATCAGTATCGCGTCAAGAGCACTAAGGCTGAGTAGATATATCCACGATAAATAAGGACTTTCCAATCAACCATCCATGCATTTCCATATCTATCCCCACCATCCGCGGTTTATGTAGAGAAGAATCTGTTGTAGGCGATCCTTCTTCCTGTTTGAAATGGGTAGATGGGAGAGGTCGCTATCTTATATATTATACTAGATATCTTTCTGTGCATGTGTAACTAATATGCATGTACTTAACCATATTATGAATTGTGTCCCCCAACCCAGAAAACCCTCGATGCGTTTCTCCAGAGTCTTGCCCTGTTCTGGTTGTGTTGCTCACAAGGCCACTTGCTCATATCAGGACATTCGTCCAAATTATTTTCTGATTCAACTGTGATCGGATGAGAACCATCATACAAGCCGATTTGTTACAACATGACCACACCCAAAAGCGAATTTCAATCATAAAATCAACCCCCACCAGCCATCCTACTCTCAACCCATCTTGACCCAAACAGCCCCCTCAATAGGTCATCAATCCGAATAACCTTTGTCCCAGAATCCCCACACCGTTCCCACCCCATCCCTCGTGCCCGCTCACGCTCGTCCGAAGTCGCAAGCCACCATTGATAGTAATACCAATCCCCACACGCCGTTGCGCGCCCGAACAAGCGTAACAAAGCAGCTTGAGCACGCCCGAGTCCTGCTGCGAGAGTGAGTATGTAAGGAGGTTCTTTCCGAGGATACGTCCGGGTATGTCCATCGAGAGTAGGGAGTGGTGGGAGGGTGTACGTCCGTGCGGGATTAAGAATACCTAAGAAACGGGTTGGGTACCGGAAGAGGAGGGTGTTGATGATGGTTTGGTCTTTGCCTACGAAGTGGAATTGGGGGGTTGGGTGTATACTCGAACTTGCTGGATCGTGTGGTTCTAGTTTTGGTTTTTCGTGGGGATGCTTAATATGAGAAGGCGGCGTGGTGGAGAGAGGAAGAGGCGTGTTGATGTATCTATCGTGTGCTTCGTAAAACGCTTTTGCAAACCATGAGACGCCGGATGGGGTCGACCCAAAGAAGGAGCCTAGAAATGACTAGCTGTGAGTTTCCTTCGTCTACGGGAGATTGAAAAGAGAGTGAAAAGAATGATGATTAGTAAAATCCTAGATTGCACGAAAGCAATGATTTCGTCGAGGAATACGAGGCACATGCAACAAAATAAAATATTAGGTACTAAGCAGTTAGAGCTCGTTAGAGCAGTGCGTGAAACAGAGCAGCATCTCAAGTTGAATGGGGAAGAAAAGCGAATCAGTGCGAGCGCTGATTTCTGCTAGTTGCCATCATGATGTCGAACTAAGTGTCGGTCCGAAAGCCAAGGAGCACTTGCCACAAACGATCATCATGATGGTCGTGGGGATCCTGTTCCACAGCAGTATCTACTCCTGCCTACTTCGGACGAGCGAGAAAAGAAAATAAAACACGAAGAGGCAAAACGTAATTCGCGAGGAATGGACATTTTGAACAAACGACTTACCTTCACTGAAATCCATATCTACAGGTCCTTTTTCAACGCGCCACGCGTATTGTTTTAGACCAGGGAGCTTGTACAGGGGAATTAAGACCCTGTCATCAACCTCCCCCTCTCTCCTCGTGGAAAACACCTCCCAGGTGCGTGCCGGATCCGGCCATTTGCGGAACGGGTGCGCAGTCCGGAATGAGCCTGCGTCTACCCAGAATGCGTAGTCGTAGTCATGCTCACGGTTTGTGAGAGCATGTTCGAGCAGCCAAGGCTTGGCGTTCCACACTGCATATAGCTCTGGGCTGTGTATACTACGCTCTCGATCCCAAGCATGCATCTGAGTATATTTTTCTCTATAATTTGATAGGGGCGGGATGTCGAATGGAGATTTGTACGTTGTGTTTATTGTGAGTGTATGCGTTGATGATGACCCCAGAGATAGAATGACTTGCTCTAGATCGGGAGTGGTGTAAAAGTACAAGTCACATTGCACACCCTCGGGGCCCAGGAAGTTCTTCAACCAAGATTTATAGTCATAATGTGAATGCTTGGCATGTCCTAGAGGAAAAAAGGCAGAAACAAGCAGTATTCGAGATGATGCTTTGTTCTCTGATGATGTCGTTGAAGGTGGAACGGGAACAAAAGATGCCTTCGGAGGGGTTATCCATACAAGCCCCAAGTATGCAAGCAATGTGATGCATACAAATAGAGTGGGGATGAGGCGAGGGCGGGGAGAGGAGACATTAAGATAATAGGGCAACTTGAGCATCAAGGTGGAAGGCAAAGTTTGAAATGAAGCTGCTGCTAGCTTATAAATTCCAAACTAGATAATTGTGTGTACGTATTAACCTCGGCCTGATCTTCCATCACACAGCTCCATGCATGGCAACAGCATTACTATACATGCCACAACCGTGCATGGCATGGCTGGAATACTTTCCTTGCAACATGATTTTAAAATAAAAGCCACAAATCTAGCCCCAAGTCTAATCGTAGTGAATGAACAGCGATTTTTTGTTAGACAGTTCAAGACAGAAGATGGTGACGTCATCTATCAACCATCAGCGGGACTCGAGTCCATCACCACTGCGGCTGTGATTTACGGAACATAGGGCGGGTAGTGCTTTGGCAATTTCATGGGACATCC
>JABAJT010009813.1:6241-18950 GCA_018850275.1 Tephrocybe sp. 9174TJB
GGAAATTTGAATTGTTCTGAGACATGGAAAGTCTTGTGTTATAGGCCAAGGAAGAAGCCGAAATTCATCGGCAGTCGCATCAATTTGGAAGATCAACTCGAGTGGTCGCATAGGGTTTGCCCTTCATCTCTCTCCTTCTCTGATATACCCCATCCCACTAGCTGCTACATTTTCCATATACATCCCTCCCTCATTACGCTGTTGCCGGACTGCAAGCGCTGGTGCTCCTTCAAGCACACCATTTTAATTCTCAGCACCAATCAACCATTTTCCAACAGTCACAGATAACAACACTACACGCTCCTCCATCACACTCCCCTTTGAACGACCATAATGTCTTACCAGGAGCCTACATCGCCTGGAGGCGTGTCGGGACGCCGTCTCACGAACAGGAATACCAACCGTTACAGTGTAACTGCACTGTTCAGCATGGCGGCAGAACAGGATGTAGAAGTTGAAGATGATCTGGCAAGAGGTATGTCGTGATATAAAAGTGTGGATTTTCTTTTTTCTAAGCTGCAAAAACCATCAGCCCAGAAGCGCCTACGAGATTTAAAGGGCAAAATTTCTGCCCAGAGCAAGAAGAATTTTGTTCTCGAGCGCGATGTTCGTTACCTTGACTCTCGTATCGCCCTTTTGATCCAGAACAGGATGGCATTGGACGAGGTATGTTTCTACTTCCTCTTGGGCGAAACTTTGAGGCGATGTTTGAGGTCAGCAACGCGAGGTAGAGAGAACGCTCGAAGACGTCGACCCTACTGAGGGACACTACCCTGACGACCGCCGGATCCAACAATACTCTAATCTCTTTTTCCTACTGCAATCAGAGCCTCGACATGTCGCTGCTCTCTGCCGCCTCGTCTCGCTATCTGAAATCGACACACTCCTCCAAACTGTCATGTTCACGCTTTATGGAAACCAATATGAAAGCAGAGAAGAGCACCTCCTTCTCACGATGTTCCAGTCTGTTCTATCCGCTCAGTTCGAAACAGCAACAGAATTTGGCTCGCTTCTTCGAGCCAATACACCCGTCTCGCGAATGATGACTACATATACCCGTCGTGGCCCAGGTCAGAGCTATCTCAAGAGTGTTCTGGCCGAACGTATCAACAGTTTGATTGAACACAAGGAACTTAACCTGGAAATCAACCCTGTCAAGGTGCGTCACGGTTTTTCTTGTTCTTTTCCTTGGAGAACAACGCTCAACGCATAGTCAGGTGTACGAACAAATGGTCAATCAAATTGAGGAGGAGCAAGGTGTCCTTCCACCTGACCTTCCGCGAGGAGTAGCTCCTGAGGTTGCCGCCGCAAACGTCGACGTCCAACAAATCATTGCACCCCGACTTACCATGCTCATGGAGATCGCAAACAGCTTCCTCCTTACAATAATCGATAGCATGGAAAGTGTGCCTTACGGCATTCGGTGGATTTGCAAGCAGATTCGAAGTCTAACTCGAGTTGGTCTCATTTACTTTTCAAAACACCCCTGCTAAGCTCCCCCTTCTAGCGCAAATACCCCGAGGCAACTGACTACGCTATATGTTCTTTAATTGGAGGTTTCTTTTTCCTTCGTTTCATCAACCCCGCTATCGTCACCCCTCAGGCGTACATGTTAGTAGAAGGTGTACCTGCTAAACACCCTCGACGAACCTTGACCCTCGTGAGCACAAACTTCGGCTTCAATTATGAGCTGTGGTTCAGTTTTTTTTTTCTTTTCACTAGATTGCCAAAATGCTCCAGAACCTGGCGAACAAACCTTCATATGCAAAGGAGGCCTATATGATGACACTCAACCCTTTTGTGGAGAACAATAAGGCACGGATCAACCAATTCCTGAATAGCCTGTGCGAAGTTGGTGATTTTTATGATACACTCGAGGTATGCCATTTCCAGTGGGCTAATTTCCGGTCATGAGCTCAAAGGTGTGTAGATGGATCAATATATGGCTCTGTCCAAAAAAGACCTTATGATTCACATAACGATGAATGAGTTGTATAATACGCATTCCCTCATTCTATCTTCGAGTGACATGCTCTACATGGAGACCAAGTCGATATTTGTCCAGCTTATCCGTTCTATACCTCATGCCGCCGAGAAGCGCCCGTACAACCTGGCCGCCATTGCCGAACGAGCGGCGACAACTAAGGATGCTGTCTTAGTACGCAAGGGCATCAAGGTCAAGGAGATGCTACGCGAATTGGAAGAACTAAAAATCGTGGAGCAAGCAGACAGTTACAAGTTGATGCAAGAGGAAGTAGCTGCAGAGCTTGTTCATCTTGGAAACCTCCGAGAGAAGGTCGTGCTTGAGACCAAGTCGCTAGAGGCGGTGTACAAGACGATATGCGACCACAACAACTATATGCGGTCGCAGTTGGAGCAGTACAAGGCCTATCTTCAAAATGTCCGCCTCACTGCATCAAAAGATAAGGGCAGCACCACAGGGGTAGGGGTTGTTACAGTAGGGGGTAAGGAAAAGAAGCCGGCCAAGGCGGTCGTGTTGGGCCCCTATAGATTCACGCATGCTCAATTGGAGAAAGAGGGCATCATCGTGGAAAGCAATGTTCCAGACAATCGGTAGGTCTTCGACGTTACGCGTTGTGATGACGGTCATTGACAATCAATCAGACGACCCAACATTTATTTCAATATCACGTCCCCTACGCCTGGAACGTTCATAATTGCGCTCCATTATAAAGGCCGTGAAAAGGCCATTCTTGAGATGGATCTCAAGATCGATGATTTGCTCGAGAAGGTCAGCACTTGTTTTTGTCCCGGCTCCCAAGTGTTGATATTCATTCGCGTGATTTTCCAGCAAAAAGACAACAAACACCTTTTGGATCTGGAATACGTCCAACTCAATGTACCCAAGGTTTTAGGCCTCCTCAGGAAGGTTTTTGCTAAGCGATGATTACACGAATTCTTACATTATCTTTATACGTCCTTGATTCCATTCTTTTTAGCCGCCCCTTTATGCGCTACCCATGCCACTTTCATAATTCCTTGTTCCCTTCTACTGGCCCTTCGTTCTGCCCTCCCTCACCTGGATGTATCATTTTCAAACTATGTAGCTAGCTGAGTATGGCAGGTGCCTCTCAATTGTAGTTGTTCCTCGATGGTTCTGGGACACTTATCACACATATAATATGAAACAAATACCTTGGAAGCCGCTCCAACATCATGAGGTCGTGTGGAGTGGTTGGCACAGTTCCCAACAATTGTGTCCCAAACCTCCGTGAACCAAGAAATTCGAAAATAACGTTAACAAAGTTTGGATCTCCGATCCCCATTACAAGCGAGCTGTTACCTCGCCAATTCTCACCTTGCTCTTCTCTCAAGCTCACTCTCTTTTTATTTACTCTTTCATTTTATCTTTCTCGTGGATGTCTTCATAAGGTCACGATCGACTCAATTATGTGGTCGTCATGGATCCTTCTCCCGATTCTTGGTTCGCTCATTATTTCCACCACACAAGCCTTGTTACCTCCTTGGACAGCACATTCAGAACCTGTCAACTCTCCCCTCCATGCCCTTTTTCCACGAGAAGATGCAGCCAATTCAAGTTCCCGTGCAGGTATAACAGCAGTGACTTTATCCAGTGACAAGCAGTGAGTTCGGGCTTAGAAGGCCCATGTGAATGCGGTGTCTTGACAATCTCGTCCACAGGTCATATTATGCTGTCCTCAGTGTTGGAGGGATCAACTTTCGGGTCTACCTTGACACTGCTTCTTCAGATCTTTGGATAATCTCCTCGGACTGCGTTACAAAGGCCTGCAAAACCCTGCCTCGGTATCCCCTCTCCTACCAGAGTCCCACTTACACGACCGTCAATGGCAATTCCACAACATTTGCAGCGAGCTATCTGGACGGGACCAGTGAGTAATTTAGATATCTAGACATATTTATAATGACGGTGAACCATTATGCAGCCGCTTTAGGCTTTGTAGCCAAAGAAAGTGTTTCATTGGCAAATTTGACACTCGCAAACCAGGCATTTGGTGCGTTCCTCGATTCTATGTCCAACTCCCGCATTCATTACCGCTGGACCAGGTATGGTAACTGATTCCAATGTGACAATGGTCGATGAGACTAGTGGTATATTGGGTTTGGGATTTCCGAGGCTGAGCTCTATCCCTAATACAGTTGCAAACGGTGTGTTCCACTCAAGTCTGTCATGCCCAAAGCTTATGTTGCATCGCACCGTTCATAGCAACACCCTTTGTTGTCAGCCTTGCGCAGCAAGGCCTTCTGGAATATCCCGTGTTTGGTCTGAGTATAACAAGGAATGCGAGTGGTACACTTTCCTTGGGTAAGTTTTGAGTTCATATTCGAATAAGGGCTCATTATCATGCTCTCTCTTAGGCGCAGTGGATTCTTCCATCGTCAAGAACGCTAGCCTTATCGGTTGGAACCGAGTGGTTGATTTTGAGCCTTTTGGTGCAGAAAGCAACACCTCCAGTTATCTTCATTGGGCCATCCCGATTTCCGGTTTCGCTGTGCGTGACATTGGATCATTGATTGCAACTTGGTGCTGACCCCTCTCGAGGTGAATGGCAGACAATTTAAGTCATCACCAACGTATCCTAATGTTACTGGCAACGTCTCATTGGCATTATTTGACATGTGCATTTTTCCTTCACTCTGATCTGGTCACCGTTAACTTTGCCTTTCAGTGGAACGCCGGGAATATACGGCCCAACCCAAGATGTGCGTGATATAGTTACACCCTACTCCAGCTTTGACACCTCTTGTCAGGTTGCCCAAATCTTCTCCGCCATTGACGGCGCGCGGCTGATCGATGGTAGTAAGTCTTAACTTGACAAGTCAAGAACTTCTGACAACTAAATTGAACAAGCGGGCCAGTGGGCGATTCCTTGCGATACCGTTCAACCCATGACATTCACTTTTGGGTGAGGTCTGCGCAACTTTCATGTCAAGGGGTTATTCAAGTTTCAACCTAGATCACGAAATTATACCCTCCGACCATCTGACTATATCATTGGACCCACATCAGGCAATCCTAATCTCTGTCTATCCTGGCCCCATGCTTCCCCTCCAAGTGCAGATGGGATTGACTGGCAAATAGGTAGCTCTTCTGGACACTGATTACACCATGCAGAATTCTGATTCTTCTTCAATCCAGGCTCTGCTTTCCTACGGACTGTCTATTCTATCTTCAGGTACCATTGACTTATCTTTAATTTTATAAGGATGCCAACTCATGGCAAATGATTTTAGCTATGGTATCAACATAAAGGAACCTCCTCTTCTCGGGTTATATCCTTTGCGCGCTATTACTGATGTACCAGATACCCCTGATTCTATTGCTTCAGTCCTCTCCTCGCTTTCTGCCACCATCACCACAACCCTTCCCAACTTCCTCCTGCCCACTCCGACTTACACCACACCGCCTTACGTTTTTAACACATCTGTCAGACATTTACCGAACGGCATCGCTGCCTCTGGACTTGCTACGAGCACCTATCGGCCAATCCTCGGTCCTCACAGCAGTGTCAATGTGACGGCGTTACCAGAAATAACACCAAGCGCGAGTCTTGTTACCTTCATAATGACGGGTTCCGGCGGCCTCCTGGTCACTTCGACCGCAACACTGACGCATCCTTCAGTTGCGTTGGGAGTGCCTCCAGGATGGAGTGCGGGCATTTCGTCCCACAGTGTATCTCTTATGGCTATTTTACTAGGACTTATAAGCACTTGGACTTTCGTCTCCCTGTTTTCTGTTTTATAAGCGAGGACGATAACGACATATACTAAATTGAAATAGCACACAACCCAACCATTTGTATCCTGTAGATTGGACTTTCGGGCACGACAATCTATACATCAATAATTAACTTTTGTGGGGATAAGAGATTTGACTACGGTGCTCTGAATGATGGGTGCACTCCTCACATATGCGTGATCAGTGCCGCTAATCTTGTCTCCAATTCTGTGCTCTAGTAGCCGTAAGTAAGCCCACTGTACATACATGTATGCCCGTGAGCCCGTGAGTATAAGTAGAGCCGGAGCACGCCATGGTGGCACAAACTAATAACAAAACCTGCCGTTGAAGAAAACGCCGAGTCCTGCAGTCACTTATGTAGCGGGCGACGGCCGGTGGCACCTCGCTGCCATACACTCACAGTACTCGAGCCTGAGGCACGAGGCCCCTCGTCGTCCGTATCGCGTCCGTATGTGTACTAGCACAGGCCCCAGGTTGACGAAGCAAAACTTTCATTCAGAGGCCCAGGTTACGTAAGCGATTTACCCATGGTACCTCCGAAAGGCTAGTTATGCACCAGACGACCACGACCTACGAAAGCCTGCAGGTCAGCTGCAGACGACTGTTTCAGATACTATCTGGATACTATCAAAAATATCAACTATCAAAGTCTTTGTTCCATCACAAGTTGGAGTAATGGCTTATTAAGCGCGCGCCTATACTTTGGCAAGAGCTCAGGCAACTTGGAATTTGCCAGTACATCTATCTGTACTCCGATGGCAATTTTTTGGGCAGCTGAACGTCAGGTGCGTGTCACATTACACGTTCGAAATTGATATATTCTGGCTAACATCGAGCCACATAGACACCAGGAGGATCTGAGGGATATCAACATCTTATGTCAATCATGATCATTAGAGTTCAATCGACAAGTTTAGGCCATGTTGAGACCTGTCATAATCAAATGAATTGTCCTGAACCTGTGTTGATCGTCAAAACACATAAAGGACGCTCCCTGTTCCTAACCATTGTAAACCAGACTAATCAGGATGCCCTCGACTTCTGTGAGCACTTCCACCTCGATTTATATTCTCATTCAATTTCTCATCTGTGTTGCAGGATTTCGAACATGTTTACTCTCCAGAAACTGATGGCATAGCCTCCGGTGAGCGCCAATTGGCCATCGCTCGAAAGTAGGATGTTATTTTAATGCATCCACCGTGATGTTGACTTTTTTATTCTTAGTGAATTCGCTCAGCAGATGATTGCGGTGAGAAACCAAGTGGCGCAACAACAAGCTGCGGTCGACGCTCAGAAACGAGAACTCGCGACGGCAAGGGCCCGTGTACGCGAAGAAGAAGCGGAAAATTGGCGCGCGTTGACGATGGTCAGGTCACAGAGAGCAGACCTTGAGAACGAGGCTGCAGTGGTTAAAAGAGATAAGGAACTGATTGCAAAGCAGGAGGCACAGTTGAGAGCACTAGAGGACACTCGACGTCGAAATCGGTTCGTGGTACCATTGTCAACACTTACACCCTGACATGACCATCAATACACAGAACTGTATCTGCTGCTTTTATTGAAGATACTTTTGCGTCTTTGAGTCCAAGGGCTGTCGTTGAAAACTTGACGTTAGTATATCGTGTGGCTGTATCAGAACTAATATTGACCGTCTACTCCCAGGAACTCGAGTTTGAAGATTAGAAAACACGCCATGGACAACATTTCCGCTTGCATCGCAGGCTTTCGTGACCCTCCGCCAACGTTCGCACGCTTTACTCCTCGCGACATTGCCCCCGATCTCCTTCCCAAGCTTCACCAACTGGTTTCATCTCCAGGAAAGCCCTTGAACTCCGTACTCGATTTCGCGGAGAATGTTGTTTCTGCCCCTCCTATGGCAAGCGCATTGGCGCGATCAGGCCAATGCTCTCGATTGTCAGATTTTTTGATTGAAGACAACGAATTTACCAGTGAATTAGCTATTCGCGCCTTACGCTGCATGGTTGGGATGGAAACTACCATTGTAAAACCTGCATATGAGGCCATGTCCCTCGTGATACCTCATATTCCATTACGTTCTCCTGATCGACCTCCGCACCCGTCTATTGACTTCATCGTTGAGGTTGCTCCCAAAATCATTGAGGATTGTTTCAATAATGGTCTTTGGCTGGCCGTTTCTCCTCTGGTCTGTCATCATATTCCTGCCATACGCAAGGTGGCTCTTCGGAAAATTGTTCTCCTGGCCCAGCATTCGGATCGAACGCGACACGGGCTTGTGGAATCTCACGCCTTAGGATTTTTAGACATGTACTATCATACACCATCCCCTCCTGCCGACGTACTTGATTTTTTCACAGAACTTCTTCCACTCGTTGCCGATAAGATGTGTCGCAGCACCTCGCGGATCCAGTGGCTCCTAATACGACTAGGAGACCCTAGTGCAACAATCAATGCTGCTGTCATCTCAGCCTTCAGGGCATGTCTTTTGAAGCAAGACCCTGCTACTCTCCAGGTGTTTGTTGGGGTCGACTTGATTCGAAGGCTCAACGAGCCCCCAACGCAACAGTCCTATGCAATAACGAAGCTCATATGTCAAATGCTCCCAATCCTGGCCATTCCTTACGCTCAAGCCAGAGTAGTGGAAAGCATCGTCGCGTTCTTAGATCACGGTGACGCCGCGATCGCAGATGCAAGTCTAGCGGCCTGTGTCAAGGTCATGGGCTCCACTCTTCCCGATCGATCCCATCTCTACCTTGTGGCTTCCAAGCTCAATTTTGCCAAAGAGAGCACCCTGAAACTTTTTGATCATGCCATCCCCGTGTTCTGCAGAGATTGGGCCGCCTCTGGAGAACTTAACATGATTGTACCTTTCCTCCAACACTCTGAACTTCGACTCCGGCACTCTGCTCAGCAAGTTTGGGGCGAACTTGTTGCTACTTCACCCGCCGCTCGGTCAAAGATCGTTCATGACGGCCTTCTCGACACCATTTTCGAGTTATGCCATTCACAATATGAGGACGCCGTCATGTTGGGTGCTAAATGCTGCTCCCCCATGTCGCTTGAGATTACCAAAGCAGGCGTCACGGCAACAAGGCAACTAGTCGAGTTGTTGAATCACCCCAGCCCCCTTATACGTCAAGCATCGCTGCGTGGAATACAGATTGCCTGTGAAGCTAGCGACCAGGGGTGCAAGGTACTCTTGGATGCTGACGTTTTCAAAGCGTTGAATACCTTCTTGGAAACATATCCAAAGGATTTGTTGGACAATGCTCGTAAGATCCTGAGTCGATTGACGCCATTGTTGAATACGTCTCCTGAAGCATGCACTGGTCTCCTTGGACTACTCGAGTGTGTATTAACACCTTTCCTTTTCGAAGTCTGTTCCCTGACCAGTTTCTCTTTTAAAGGTCAACTTCTCCTGCTGTTGAACGCTCAGCCCACATGGCATTGATGACTATCTCTAACATGAGCGTCGACCAGCGCGCCACCTTACGAGGCGTAGTCCTGAATCGACTCCAGCTGCCGACAGAACCTCTGGTTGAATTTTCCATCAAAGCTATACAAGATTGGATCGGTCCCGATCTCGCATTCTTGAACGACTTTGAAACCCTCTTTGGGCTTGCCTTCCACTCAGACAGAAGGATACAGACTTCAACTCTGATCTCATTGAGACAAAAGCTCTCAATCGTAGAGTACCAGGAATCCCTTGAGAAGGCCAATATTGTTTTTGTGCTTCGCTCCTTGAGCAACAGTGACAATCCAGAGGCCTTCAACTTTGTCACTGGTGCGCTCCGTATGCTGGCGTTGACTTTAGCTCGCAATGGACATGCTCGTGTCATCATTGACCTTTTGGGGCACGACGAGGTTAAGGTGCGAGAAGGTGCAACTACTGCCCTTGAGATTATCTCCAGCAGTACCATGCAAGCAAGAAAGGCTTTACTGTCAGAAGACATTATTGAAACCCTCTCCGGCCACGAAGAACGCCTGGAACAGCCTCAACTACAAGTACTATCCTCCATCATTCCGAACCTTGCCATCGACTACGTAGAGGCTGGCAAAATTGATATTTTACTGACATTGGTCGAGTGAGTCGGCCTACCTTCTTCCTGGTATGTGGTGCTGATGCTATCATTCCCGCAGCCATCCCCAACAACAGATTCGTATTGCGGCCTCAAAATCTGTCACCATGATCTCAGGTGGCACAACGGCGCAAAGGGGCCTTCTACGGGAGGCCCTTCTTCCACGCCTGGATCAGGCTTCTGCATCACTTCGTGAGGTTGCCGCCAGCTGCTTATCCAGGACCATAGCCCAGGACCTGATTGGTGATGGTGACTTTATACAAGCCTTCCGCATAATCCATAGTGATGATGCTCGTGTTCGAAGTCCAATACTCCAACAGCTCCGAACTTTTATCCAAGGCTCTGATGAGGCAGCACGAAGGCGTCTTGTTGATGCTGGAATCCTACCTGCAGTGCTTCAAGTCTACACTCCAATTAAAGATGATCTCCTGACGTTTCTTGTGGACTGTGCCCTTCCCATGCTTGGTCCTTCATTCACCGCAAACGATGGCGGATCAACACTCTTTCCTTTATTAGAGCATAGCGACACGCGGCTCCGGAATGCTGGCGTGCAGTCTCTGAGAAATGCGATTGAATCACGCCATGGAAACTTGGACAACCTGGCTAAATCTTCCGTCATTGGAATACTCTACCCGCTCATCTCAAGAGACGAGGCGGTGCGCGATTTATGGTGCCGCATGTTACCCAAGATTTCTCCTTTTTTGGTTCATCATGCCGACATCGATATATTATTTGAATGCTTGAGGTAAGGGGGGTCATTATCTTGAAGCGACATAAGATTAAATTAAAACCTAGCAACAATCGTACCAGTGTACGAGAGGCAGCCCATGAAGGGCTCTCGATCATGGCAAAGACGTCTGAGGCGACCAGGAACTACCTGTTCCCGAGTATACTGCAACACATGGAGAACCCCATGTCAACTTCACTTGGTTTGATATCTCTCGGTGAGTCAAATTCTCGAGTCGAGAGATCTAACAGTCTTATATATGTCGCAGCTGTTTCGCTGTCTGGCTCCATTTTTGTCCAGAATGGAAAGGAAACAGAGCTCTTGTACCACATTCTGTATGTTTGATCAGTTTTTGTATTTATTCACGCACTCATACGGTCAATATCCCGCCAGTCATGGCGTTCCAGACATCGCTGAAGCAGCGGTCGAAGCAACCAGCCAACTTCTAGCCAAGGGAAGTTCTTTTGAGCTTCAACAGCTCATGAAAGCGGACGTTTTCATTGTAGCCTTGAAACTCCACGATCGTCAGACTCAAAGGCTGCACTCTTTAAAGCTACTGCTGGCCATCATATCACACTTGAGCCATGCTATTTTATTGGACGAGGAACTTGCGCGAGAGATGTTTTCTTTGTTTGAGTAAGTCTACGTCACGCACGTCATGTTTTCGAGTATATCCAATCCAATTCATCCATTTCTGTAGCGACCCCGATGCAAACATCTCTGCCGCATTATACAATACTTGGTCCAGCGATGCACGAGTTTACGAAAGTGGCAATTTGCCAGAACTCATTCCCTTACTACTCGAACATGATAGATTGCGGAATCCATCCGTAATAGCACTTCTTCGTCAGCTGGCAACATTTGTGATCCCCAAACTCGTTGCACGTCGTAGATTGGATGTTGTGGTTCAGGCATTGATGTGAGTTTTGAAGGCGCCACACTTCGACCCTAAATTGACATCCAATCCGTTACAGGGCGAATGAAACCAACGTGGTGCAAGCGTTTTTGCAAGAAGTCCGCCAGTTCATCGAAGCAAGTAACGACAGTGAAAGAGACTGGTTTGTTTCTGAACCATCACTTGTGTCCTCTGTCGGAATCCGTTTGAAAGGTCACAACACGACGATGCGCCGCGACGCTTCTATCATCATCCAGTTACTTTCAAAGGGCTCTGCGTCAAGAGCGGGGAGGATCATGAATGAAGGAATCGGTCAACATCTATCTGAGGTTGCGGTGTGAGTGCATCTCAAACATCTCAAGCTTCGACAGTAACCAGGACTGACCTATGATGCCAAGAAATGGCGAGAAAGGGGCTCAGCAATCGAGCCTTCGTGCGCTCCTCTCCCTGTACATAGCTGCACCAGATCATTCCGAACGACTAGTGAGGGACTGTCTTCCAGCATTGCAAGACCTTCTCTATAGAGATGACCTCACTCTGGGGGTGTCTGTTGAGGCCCTTCGCTTTTTAGCAGAGATCGTGCAACAATCGTCTCACTCCCCGATCATTCAGAGTGGCATCATCGTAGATCTTGTTCGATGGCTGAGGTTTTACTTCTCTCCCCGAGTGATATTGCTCTTTCACTGACAAATACTACTCAAGCCCTCGCCATAGCGTCACAGACCTGCAGTGCAGAGAATTAATCTGTCAAATTTGCGAAGCAATTTCTCAACAATCCGACGCTGGCCGCAAAGCCCTTATAGAGGCCAAAGTCCTTCAAGAGTTATCCTGCCTGGCTACAAGTCGGTTGGGGATCGAGGTCATTGGTGCCTGCAGGATCCTCAAAGCACTGGCACATAGTGGGACTTTTGCGAATGACATAGACTCTGCAGGATTGAAGAAGATCATGAAGAAGATAACAAGGTGGGATCACTGCCAGGCTTGTGTATATTCGGTGACCGATAGTATTTCGCTAGCCCATTCCATAAATCCACCCTTCAAAGCAAAGAGGAAAAATTTCTGGCACAGGCGGCAGCCAAAGAAGCAATTCAAACACTAGAGACTGTAAAGTAAGAGACCACTTGATTATCGAAGAATTGACCCCAACATCTCAGAAGGCGCATCGCCTCAAAATCATCTCCATTGACAAGCCAAACCATTCAACGCAAACTACATCGTTCACATTCAAATGCTAGATTTTCCATGTTCCAAGAAGACGTGGACGAAGACGGGCGTCATGGACTGCACAA